>CM075863.1:11419890-11424890 GCA_038021265.1 Cyprinella venusta
TTTCTTATTTCTTTAATATTAATAACCATAGCAAAAATATTTAGTTGTCATGATCATTATTATTATTTTTATAAATTATATAAATTATTATTTTATGTATTTTAAACATGCATAATGCCCGCTGACATCACTCGCACATGGATAACAGAAAAAAAAATGCCAGCCAAAATTTTTTTCTACCGGCCAATATAATGTTTAAGATAGACTATCCTGTATTTACTTGGGTTAATGGGCAACAGTATTTTCAGCAACAGTCTGAGTCTGCAGTTCATTTCATTGGCTATTTCAAATATACCAGACAGTGACGTCTGTTTGGGTGCTCGGCTCAGACCCTTTTACCGATGTGAAGCCGTGTTCAACGTTTACTGCAGCAAGCGTCAGCACAGCTCATCGCTGGAGTGACATGTGCACAACCTTATTTGGGCGAAATAAGGAGATAAGACTCAACGCCGGACTTGAATAGCACTAATCCCTTTTCGATCCTGCGCCATTACGGTGATCTTGAGGTAAGTTTTCATTTCAAGCATCTACATTTCACGCCAAGTGTAGTTTCAATCGAGTTCCCTACATTAACTCCGAACTTTCGGATGTTGCTGATGAAATGTTATTATCGATCCGTTTAAACTTTGTTGACATGCTTCCCTCCAGATAAAAGGAAAGGAAAGAATTCAGAATTAAATTAAGAATTATTATTTAGGACAAAAACTTTATCACGTCTGAGTAAACGTTGCAAGGTAACGTTAACGTTAATATGAAAGGGAGACCATGAAGTTGGAGACCTTTATGGCTTGAACGAAGCTAACATTGACTAACGTTAGCTGGGATGTTAGCTCTTTTTTGCAGCTTGGCAAAGAATTAGTTACTAGGCTTGACGCCATTTTTATTGAATGTAATTTACGTGAATAATTATAATATTTCGACCACAGTCTTTGATCTTTGGAAGAAAATAAAGTCGAACAAAATGTTAGCTGGATTAAGGCCAATTCAGACAGCACAGACAAACAGCAACAAACATTGTCCTAGAAAGTATACACATTTTGATCCTGTAAGAAAATGTTTATTATACTTATGTAAATTTTAATAGAGGAATGATGTGGGACTTGATGTGTGGGTATAATGCTGAAAGCTGGGTCATTGTCTGTTGCTGAGTGAGATGGCTCTTAATATGAAAATAAACTGAGGATTCCATCCGCCATTTTGTGAACAATGACTCGTCAATCCGGAAGTCGGCCAGTTTGGAGGCACAGAACATAAACAATGCCATTGAACTGAACGGGCTCGCATATTTGGCTGATTATTTCTGCTGAAAAATTGTCGATTTTTGGTCTGTACCTATCGGTTGCATCGGGAAAATACCTTTCGAGTTCTATAGACTGCCAAAAGTTAAAGAGAAGAGTGCAAAAAACTGATGAAAGAAGGCGTTTGTGGTGAGAGAGGCACAGCATCAGCTCATGAGCCACATCACATGTGTGTAAGTTAAACGAAGCTTTTACTATGGCTAAAATGCTAACGTATTAACTATGACTACATTCACACTGCCAAAATATCTTTGTATCCAATTGGAATCTGATCTAAAATGATGCACACACTATTTATTGCAACTTTTCAAATCCGATTTGTGAGTCCATGCAGCTCTCGGGCTTTTCTGGGCTGACAGTCTGAACGTAGCTGATGTCGGAATAAGAAATAGAAGGAAGAATTGCAGTACAGGCTAGAGAAGCTAGCTCGTTCGGACCTTTACCACATATTAACTCTTTAGTTTGCCAAAATATTGCGCGCTCTCCTGCGCGAAGTCCTTCTCTATATGATTTCGCACTTACCAAGGGTTTTTTCTGTTTTTTTTTTTGTGTAGCAGCTAAGTAGTACATAACAGTGGAGTACATGCTGTTTACATCCGAGTGCCTCCTGTGACATGACGTGGTTGTGAAATGTATTTGATGGCCTTGTGCACAGCACAGGGCCTATAGCAGATGCACTCTCGACATTTAACAATATAAAATGGGTAGAAAGTTGTATCTGAAAGCTGCAATCTTTTACTTCTATGGGTTGAAATAAATGGACAGTATGTCCTGTTTTTCCGTGGTTGCTCGAGCCCCACACTCCTATTCTATTGCTTTAGTATACATTATGGATAGTTTTGTACAATGCTAATCTTTTTTTCTTTTTTCCTCAGGTAAACTTGCTTTTGCAGTTCTATTTAAATAAACACTGCTCTAAGGTAAGAATGGCTGATCAAATGCATTCTTTCAAATATCTATACAAACACGAACTGAACTGTGTCCAACGTTACGCCGGAAGTGATCTCTCGCGTATCTACGTCATGCAATGTTTACACAGAGATTTCTGAAGTTTTACCTTTCACTGTATCTAAATATGTTTAGTGAAAGGTAAAACTTCCGAAATTTCTGTGTAAACAATGCGTGACTTAGACGCGTGAGAGATCACTTACGGCGATTTTGTACAAGTAAGATGCATCACTCTGTAGCTCGAGCGGAGCGTACAACAGACAGGCTGAAAAGAGGAGCTCCAGCAATGTGCAGTATGAGGAAAAATATGGTGTTTTTTGAAAATTACACCATGTCAACCTGTTCTGGTACGACCCCATATTAAGAATTAAAAAATGTTGAACCTGAAAATGAGCATAATACCACCTCTTTAGTATTTCTATATTCAAACTCCATTTAAAACCTTAACATCATAACTATGAATGTAAATGCACTCATGCCACTTCTGAGCCTCATTAAACAGTCTGTAAATGTAAATGTAACTAAATGCCATCTCTGTGGTATATGCCACCTCTGCAGTGCAAAGATTAATTTTGTGCTGATTTCATTTGATTCAACTTATTCTTCCTGATTTTGTCTTATTATTCTATCTCAATTTATAAATTTGACATAAAAGATGACATTTAATAAGGTTAAAAAAAGATCCCCTGGCAAGTCATTTTATAGTCAAATATAAATGGCCTTATAATAGTAAGGTTAATTTGTCATTGGTCAGAAGGTGCTCCTAAAGTTTTCAAATTAAAAAGCAATGTAAGTGCAGAGTAGAGCCCTGCATCCAAATTAAGTTTTGGTGGTTGCTGAGTAACATCACATGGTCATGCTGCCCTCTTCTATCTTGTGTTTTTCTCAGATGCAGTCCGCCGGAATGCCTTGACCAAAGATTCTACAGAAAAGGAAATAGAGCTCCTCATCACCAGGTGGCTGCAGCTAACCTCTGAAAGGGATGGTGGCCGAAGCCAGAGGGCGAACAGGCAGACAACATAGTCCAAACTCAAAAATGCAGTGGTTTAAAAATGTTGATATTGGAAAATAGTATATTGAACTCCTTGAATTTACATTAATGCTGTCATAGTATTTCAAAATCTATTGTTAAAAAGTGTGAGTGTGATGAGCCGACTTTGATGAATGAAGGACACTACTTTTTAAGATAACACGTCATCAGCTTCATTGGAATCGTGAACGAGCAATGACAACAGAACCGGAACAGGGTACAATGCTGAATAAAGTAGTTGTTTTTGCTATGTTTGGACCAAAAAGTATTTTCGATGCTTCAAAAAATTCGAACTAACCCACTGATGTCACATGGACTACTTTGATGATGTCTGTTTTGCCTTTATGGACAAGGACAGTATAAGGTACATACATTTTCAATGGAGGAACAGAAAGCTCTCGGACTAAATCTAAAATATCTTAAACTGTTCCGAAGATGAACGGAGGTCTTACGGGCTTGGAACGACATGAGGGAGAGTCATTAATGACATAATTTTAATTTTTAGGTGATCTAACCCTTTAAATTACCAGAGAGAAAAATGAAGTGTTGTTCAATAAGTGTTGTTCAATAAAAAATGCATTAAACATGAAACTTTGTGCTGATTTATTTTCAGTTTATCTTGCATAAATAACGGCTGGTCAGGTATTTTAGTATTAAACCTACATGAATGAAAAATCAATAAAGTTTAAATAAGCCCAAACAAGGAACGGGATTGAAGGGGAGCAACCGTTCACTCGGTGTTCCGCAATCGGGCCGCGTTAATACCGAGCGCTCGCCCGAGTGTTTAAGCCTTAATCGGGCCGCGATAATGCCGAGCGCTCGGCCGAGTGTTTTATCCTTAATCGGGCCGCGTTAATGCCGAGCGCTCGCAGAACAATCGGACCTAGATTCATGCCGAGGATCGGCCAAGTGTTTTATCGTTAATCGGGCCGCTTTTGGTCCGCACAATTTTTGCTAGCTGGGTTATATATTTCTTTTAACACTGGTGTTAATATGTTCTTAAAAACCTTGTAAAACTCACTAGTCAGTCCGTCTGCTCCTGGACTTTTACCATTATTCAACTGTGATATTGCTACCTCTATTTCTTCATCTAAAAGATCATTATCACACATTTCTTTATCCACTTTAGTTACTTTTGTTTCTACCTTACTCAATAAAAACTGCTTTTCTTCTTCTTGCGTCCCTTCGCTTTTAAAAAGACGTGCATAAAACTCTTTAACACTTTCCAATATCTCTTTGGTTCCTTTCGCTCTACTTCCATCATGTTTCAATACCTCCTTTATTGTATCAGCCCTTTGTCTATTTTCCTCCAAGCTAAAAAAGAATTTTGTGCACCTTTCCCCTTCTATTATATTTTTTGTCCTACTCCTTATCATAGCACCTCTACATTTTTCTCCTTCAATCTCCTTTAATCTGCTCTCATTTTCTAAAATAATTTCTATATCCCCATTCTCTTTTTGTAATTCTTCTTTCAAAACCTTTCTAACAATTCGCTCTTCCTTTCTCTTAATATTTTGTAACAGACTACTGTACCTTATTGAATATTTCTTTATCTCATACTTAACATTATCCCACCATACCCTCTTATCCTCCTCATACATTCCATTCTCTCTTTCCTTCATTATTATTCCTCTTATCTTCATTTTATAGCCTTCATCTTTTAATAGTTCATTATTTAAACACCACATCCCCTTTCCTCTCTCCATCCCAGTCTCATTCCATTG
>CM075863.1:11432390-11567390 GCA_038021265.1 Cyprinella venusta
AGCTTTTTCTAAGTCCACACTAATTAAATATCCCTTCTCTCTTTTTTCTTTTATATACCAAACAATATCTCTTATATTACATACTGTGTCTGAAATATCTCTATTCAAAACACCATAAGCTTGATTTGTAGTAATAATGTTAGGGATAACCTTCTTCATCCTATTAGCTAAAACCTTCGCTAAAATTTTATAATCCATGTTTAACATACTCAGTGGCCTATAATTCTTTAACTCTTCTTTATTGCCTTTATTTTTATAGATAATTTTAATCATTCCCCTTTTCATACTTTCACACAACTGTTCCTTATTAAAAATAACATTGTAAATTTCATATAAAATCGGGGTTAAAATACTTCTAAAAGCCTTATAAAATTCACTTGATAATCCATCTAATCCAGGACTTTTGCCATTACTTAACTGAGTAATAGCTTCATCTATTTCCTCTTCTGTTATTTTACTGTCACACATTTTTCTGTCATCATCCTCCAATTTTACTTTTATTTGATTCAAAAGAAATTCTTTATCTTCTTCTACAACTCCCTTTTCCTGAAACAAATCTGCATAAAATTCTTTAACCTCCTTTAGAATTCCCTTCGTTTCTTTAACACTTTTTCCATTTTTCATCACACTTCTAATTAGTTCTGCTTGTTGCCTTGTTTTTTCTAATTCATAGAAGAACTTTGTACTTCTCTCACCCTCCACTACATTCTTAGCTCTACTTCTTATTATGGCTCCCATACATTTTTCTTCTTCTATTTTCTTTAATTTTTCTTCTAATATTACAATTTTCTCCACTTCTGCCTTTCCTTCCTCAACCTTTTTCATCTCTTTTTCCCATTCTCTTTTGACTTCTCTTTCCTTTGCTCTTTTTGCTCTTTGCACCTTCCTTGCATATTTTATTGTAAACATCTTTATTTGAATTTTTAGATTATCCCACCACACGCATATTTCTTCCTCATACAATAGATTATCTATACTATTTATGATTAGATTTTCCACTTCCATTTTATAACACTCATTTTTTAATATCTCCGTATTAAATAACCATATTCCACCTCCCCTCTCAACTCCACTCCAATCCATTATTACATATAAAAAGTCATGATCACTACCACTATATAACTTATAATATATTTTGTTATATATTGTTCAAGTTCCCTATTACTTAATAAATAATCTAATCTACTTTGCTTTAAAACCGAGTTCACAACTTGTCTTCGTGAATATTCCCTTTTAGATTTGTTTCTATTTCTCCATACTTCAATCAGATTATGTTGAGACATCATTCTTTCCAACTCATTTCTCCCACTATCAGCTTTATATATCATTTTATCATCAACATCAATTCTCTCTAAAACCGTATTAAAATCCCCAATCAGGAGCACATTTTGCCATACACTCATTAAGTCACTCAATTTCTTAAAAAAAACAACTCTTTCTCGTCCTTCATTTGGGGCATGAATATTACAAATTGTTATTTCTTTTTCTCCACTTTTAAATTTTATAACCAAAACCCTACCTTCATTGTCCTTATATATTATTTTTGCTTTGTTACTTATATCTCTTTTTGTTAAAATAGCTACTCCTCTTTTTTGTTGTGGGTCATTATTAAATATTATTTCCCCATCCCACATTTTTTCCAAATTTTTGATTTTTTCGTCATTCCAACACGTTTCTTGTACACATAATATATTACACATCTTAGTCAAATAAACCAAATTTTCAAACTTATTGACATTTGATACTCCCCTTACATTTACTGAGACAATACTTAATTGACTCATTGTCTCACAAAAAAAGAAAAAAATAACCAACCAACAAAAACAATAACACCCAAAACACTTTCCCATCAGTCCAGTTCTTTTTGCTTTCTTCTTGCTTTTTTCAATTCTCTTCTTATTCTTTGTTTTTCCATCACCTTCCCAATATTCACTTTTGCTATTGTTTTCATCTTACTTCCCCCACCAAAAATATTTCTCTCCCCCCTTTCTTCTCCCAAAGTTTTTTCCTCTAGGTCCCTTACCTCCTTTTGTCTTTCAATGTCTTTTGCTTCACCACCATCTTCTTCTTTGTTTTCCATTTCATTCTGCTCATCTTTTTCTCTGTCTTCACCGTTCTGTATGTCCTTTGTTATGACACATGCCTGTTGCTGTTCCTCTCCTTCCCCAGCCACTTCCATATTCCCCTCGTCCTCATGTTTGTCCATCTCCATTTCCTCATGTAATTGTTTATCACCTTCGCATGTACACCATTGTGCAGCCTTTCCACAGCTTTGGCACCGCGGGACTTCGCAATCCCGCGTCAAATGCCCCTGTTCCAGGCTTCCTAGTTCATCTTTTCTTTCTCTTTCTTTAGTGCTCTTTATTATGTCACACACTTGTTGTAGTTCAGCTCCTTCACCATCCTCTTCCTCATTATTGTGTAGGTCCATCTCCATTTTCTCATGTTCTTCATCATCATCTTCACATGTACAGCATTGTGTTACCTTCCCACAGGATTGGCACAGCAGGTCTTTACAATCCTGCTTCAAATGCCCCTGCTCCAGGCTTCCCGGTTCATCTTTTCTTGCTCTTTTTTCAGTGCTCTTTGCTTGTTGAATTACATTTCCTTCATCATCCTTTTCTCCATCATTATGTGCGCTCACTTCCTCATGTTCCTCTTCATACTCCTCACATATGCATCTTTTTGTCACCTTATCACAGCTTTGGCACCGCTGAGCTTTACACTCTCGCGCATAATGCCCCTGCTCCTGGCATTCTCGACATGTGAATTGCGGACAGTCTTTTTTTTCGTGTTCAGCACTTGAACAAATTCTACAAGTTTTAACTTGGTTATCATGGATAACTCTAAAAAATTTCTCTCCTTCCTCTGTGTCAAATTTTGTATTATATGGTAGTGAAACCACGTCCTTTGTGAATTTTACTTTGATAAATCTGGTCCCATCTGCCACCGTAGTTCCAGGGTAAAATCTTCTTCGTAGAGGTAATATTCCTGTAACTCCCCAACTATTTAATTTCTGCAACACTTCTTCATCGCTTATGTAGTTGGGCAAGTTAAGAAATGAAACCATCCTTTCCACTGCGCACAATTTCTTCATTTTGCACATTTGCCCATTAATTGACAGTCCATTCATTAGATTTTCACAGTCCATTTCTTTCTCCATAGTCAGTTCATATTCACACTCAGATTTTTTCCTTAATCCATATAACTTTCCAACTCCAGTTTTGTCCTCTACAGCCTTTATTATCATTTGAACGGTAAGTTGTTCTGGATTTTTCACATTCATTGTCAGTGTCGTTTCTTTTTTATACTCCCTCTCGTATCTCGTTTTCCCTCTCAGCTTATTTATCATTTCATCTTTTCGACTTTCTTCTTGTCTCTTTTCACCATTTACATCATCATTTTCTTTACCTTGTATCTTCTGTTGTTCAGTCCTTTTCCTCACCATTTCTGCTCCATTTCTCCTCTTTCTGGAAACCACAGTTGCCCATGTTTCTTCTTCTTGATTTTCATCTATTTCTTGCATTATCCTTTTGGGTAGATTAGCATCTTGATCCAATTCATTGGCATTCTCATATTCCTTTTCCAGTCTTGTTCCTTTATCCATTGTGTCCTTCCGTGGTTGTAGTGTCCAAAAAAAAACAAAACAAAAAAAAAAACAAAACCAAAATGTAAAAATCTCAACCCCAAACAGTTAAAAAACTGCTTGCGGTTAAAACGAGAAAAAAAAACAAATGTCAAAGTAAACAATATAACTTGAAACTAAAAAAACAAACAATAAATCGAAAAGAAATGGTGGAGAGCCTTCCTCTCCAAACTGCAGCCAACTCACTTCCTGGATCGTACCAAGTTCGGGCGTTCTCAAGGTGGTATGGCCGTAAGCAAAATCTGCTGGCAAAATTGGGCTCTTTGAAGAAGAAGAAAAAAAGAGACCCTTTCAGGCTTTCTGAAGAAATTCAGCAGCTATTTCAGACATTTTGAAGACAAAAAGACAGATTTTATGGATTTTGGAAAGATTTCATTGACTCTTTTTTTTTTGTAAAACAATAAAGCTTACAGCACCTGGTATTCCCAGGCGGTCTCCCATCCAAGTACTAACCAGGCCCGACCTTGCTTAGCTTCCGAGATCAGACGAGTTCGGGCGTTCTCAAGGTGGTATGGCCGTAAGCGAAATCTGCTGCCAAAATTGGGCTATTTGAAAGTATAGAGCATTAGGGTAGTAAACTATATAAAGCTTACAGCACCTGGTATTCCCAGGCGGTCTCCCATCCAAGTACTAACCAGGCCCGACCTTGCTTTGCTTCCGAGATCAGACGAGTTCGGGCGTTCTCAAGGTGGTATGGCCGTAAGCAAAATCTGCTGGCAAAATTGGGCTCTTTGAAGAAGAAGAAAAAAAGAGACCCTTTCAGGCTTTCTGAAGAAATTCAGCAGCTATTTCAGACATTTTGAAGACAAAAAGACAGATTTTATGGATTTTGGAAAGATTTCATTGACTCTTTTTTTTTGTAAAACAATAAAGCTTACAGCACCTGGTATTCCCAGGCGGTCTCCCATCCAAGTACTAACCAGGCCCGACCTTGCTTAGCTTCCGAGATCAGACGAGTTCGGGCGTTCTCAAGGTGGTATGGCCGTAAGCGAAATCTGCTGCCAAAATTGGGCTATTTGAAAGTATAGAGCATTAGGGTAGTAAACTATATAAAGCTTACAGCACCTGGTATTCCCAGGCGGTCTCCCATCCAAGTACTAACCAGGCCCGACCTTGCTTTGCTTCCGAGATCAGACGAGTTTTTTTTTTTTTTTATTATTTAAAAACAATGTCTTTCATTTAAAAACACAAGGACAAATTACACATACAAAACCAAGTACAAAGAACAAGAAAGTATCCAAAAAATACAAGAAAAAAAAAATCACCTTTACACATTTTCAGGCAATAGAACTTTAAAACCATCACTGGTTTTAACAATATACGCATTATTCCTTATTATACATTCTTCAAATATTTCCATTTTCTCGTTCATTTTAAAATAATCATATAACGCTTTCAATTCATCACTCAAAATCTGCTTATAAAACACACTTATTGGAAGTTCTATTTTCTTTTGTTTCATTATATTCCTTCTTCTCCATATTGCAAATCTTGCAACTGTTAGCATAAAGTTAATAGCAAACTTATTTTTTGCTTTACCATTAAAACCAAATAAAAATGTTGTTTCCCATTCTTCTAAAATTATTCTTTTATCAATTAAAAAATCTCCTATTATCTTTTTTAATATTTTCATAAAACCATTTAACTTTTTACAATTTACAAACAAATGCATCACACCTTCTTTTTTTTCCATACATACTTTACATTTTTCATCTTGAATAAGCCCTATTTTACACAATATCATGTCTGTCTTTATACAATTGTGCTCAAAATTTTCCAACATAGGACTCTTGAAATTAGTTCTCACATTTTTCCATATGTTGGTTGCATCAAAATTATCAAATAATTTTCCCCAATAGTCTATTGCTTTTGGTATTTTAAAAACAGACTTGCATAAACAACCATAAACCATTTTTAAAGTACAATCCATAAAAGAAATAGTTTCATCTTTTCTTTTAAAAAATACATTCAAATTTTCATTCACTTTTCCTTTATCATCAATACTTTTAATCCATTCTACTGGTATTGCTTCTTTAATTTTCAAATATTGTTCCTTTATCATAATTTTATTCCCTATATCTTCATTTTCTTCTAATGTGTCTATGATTGCTTGTAGTGGTAAAAATCCTGGTTTTACCTCATATAAAATGTCTTTAACTTGTTTTAGTCCTGCATAAAACCAATTCTTATAAAAAATAGGGTTTCTGTTAATTCTAATATGTTGATTTAAAAAAAGTAGTTGCTTCAATAATTGTTCTCTCCCTTTAAACTCAATATATACATTTTCTTTAAAACCTTTCCATGCTTTTAAAACTTCCTTATAAAATTCCGGTATCCCCTGTATCATATTGTCCCTAAAATGCATCCATATAAAATCATCCCCCATTTTTCCACACTTATTTATATAAAAACTCATTAATTTTTTCCAAATTAAATCATCCTTTTTTAAAAACTTTTTTACAGTCTTTATTCTCAAACTTTGCTTTCTTATCATTGGATCTATCAGTCCCAATCCTCCCTTTTCTACCTCCCCAATAATAGTATCATAAGCTATTTTAGCTGGTTTACCATCCCACATGAAATCTAACGTAATGGTTTTTATTCTTTTATACACCCATGTTGGCAGACTAACCACATTTAAAATATACCACATCATAGATAAAAATAAAGAGTTTAAAACCAGTACTTTCCCTTTTATAAATAATTGTCTTTGTTTCCAAAAGTTTAGTCTTTTTTCCATTTTGCCTATAATCTCTTCCCAAACCAGGTCTCTTGTTCTAATTTCATCTCTTCCAAGTATTATTCCTAAAATATTTAGTTCATTCTTCTTTTCTTTAAAGTTCCATTGTCTTTCTAAAGTATTTACTTTTCCCATTCTCATATATTCAGTCTTGTCATAATTAACTTTAGCCCCTGTTCCACCACAATATTTTTCCAATATTAACATAACCTTTTCAATACTCTTAAAATCTTTTAAAAACAAAGTGGTATCATCTGCATATTGAAATATTTTCTGATGTATTTCCTCGTTTTCCAAAACTATTCCTTTTATCTGTTTTTCGTTGTTTATTGCAAGTCCTAGTGGCTCAGCAACTAAAGTGTATAGTAGTGCTGATAATGGACATCCCTGCCTTATTGACCTTGAAATCTTAATAAAATCTGTTAAAAAAACCATTTACTTTAATACAACTTAAAATATCATTATATAAACATTTCATCCATGCAATAAAGTTCCCCCCAAAACCAAATTTTTCTAATATATCAAATAAATATTTGTGCTCTACTCTATCAAATGCCTTTTCCAAATCTATACTTATCAAATATCCTTCTTCCCCTTTATCTTTCATATACCACATTAAATCTCTAATACTTGTTACCAGTGTTGGGGGTAACGTGTTACAAGTAACGTGCGTTACGTAATAATATTACTTTTTTGAGTAACGAGTAAAGTAATGCATTACTTTATAAATTTACACATTAATATTTGAGTTACTTTTTAATAAAAGTAATGTGAGTTACTTTTCCTGACCTATAATCGTTACTTTGAAAATAAAACCCAGATGAAATAGTGACCTCTTATTAAGATGAACGCGTTCAATGAACGACGTTCACTGAACTAGTCATATTTTCGCCGAACGCACTTTTCATACAATGAACGCGAACGAGAGCGGCGCTCACTCTGTCAGGAATGAACGAGCAGCACGCGCAGTTCACGTTCACGCTCATTTGAAAAGTCAGGTTTTACCTCCAACCCTTGTTGAATCGCCGAATCCACTCCCCGACAGTATTGTGGTGGAGACTTTGTCTATTATCTATGTTAGACGAGGTCGAAGCATTCATAGTACGGGTAACGTGAAGGCAGGGGGAGTCGCAATAGTAGGCTATGCATACTTGGCGCGCGCGTGAGGCAGATCTGGCCGCGCTCACGCTGCTCGTATCATCACTTATGATCTGCGCTTTTCCATAACGAGGGATCTTTTGAACTAAACAGGTCTTATCTACTTGTGTTTGTGTGTAATATGAATAATAAATGGAATACATGCATGGAATCAGAGTGCCTACTGTACGTAGAAGTTAAGTTGTTCAGCTGGTAGCTGTTCATTATCTTTAGACAAATATAATCAGGAAGATTGTTTTATTATAAATGAATGTAAATGGCATTTTCATCATTTACTCACTGTTTACTTCCTTTTGAAGGTGTGAAAATGTGTTGGTTGAGTATTGCACATTGAGCAGGGTAAGCCCAAGCTTAATTCACTATTACAATGGATAGTGAATTCACTTTATATAGTCTACCCACACAAAAAGTACAAAAGTAAAAAACACATTACTTTCCATAATCTGTAATGTTTATTGATATTTTATATAGCATGCCTAGCTCTGGGATCAGGAAGTTATCCGAATATAATATTATTATTCAATATATATGTGTTTTTAAAAGAACATTAAAGTCTCCGAATATAATATTATTCTATATTATTATTATTATTCAATATACTGTATATGTGTTTTTAAAAGAATTAAGGTGCTTATATAGGCTGTTGTTGAATATATTACTGCTTTAAACACTTGTACAATAACTTCTCTGTCGAAAAACACATGTAAGACCTGAGAGAGATCAAGCCTCAGCCAGGTAAAAAAAAAGAAACGCAAAAGTAACTCAAAAGTAACTCAAAAGTAACGTAACGCATTACTTTCCATAAAAAGTAACTAAGTAACGCAATTAGTTACTTTTTTGGGAAGTAACTAAATATTGTAATGCATTACTTTTAAAAGTAACTTTCCCCAACACTGCTTGTTACTATATCCGATATATCACGATTTAATACACCATATGCTTGATTTGTTTTTATAATGTTTGGAATCACTTTTTTCAATCTATTTGCTAAAATCTTTGCCAATATCTTGTAATCAGTATTTAACATGCTCAATGATCTATAATTTTTAAGCTCTTCTCTTTCCCCTTTATTTTTATATATCATCTTAATTATTCCTTTCTTCATACTTTCACTTAACTTTTTCTGTTTAAAAATATCAATAAATAAATCATGCATAATTGGTGTTAAAACATTCTTAAAAACCTTATAGAATTCAGAAGGTAAACCATCTAGGCCTGGACTTTTCCCATTACTCAACTGATCTAAAGCTTCATCTATTTCTTCTTCTTCTATTTCCTCATCACACATTTTCTTATCGTCCTCATTTACTCTTGTTTCTATTTGATTCAATAAAAACTCTTCGTCTTCCTCATTTATTACTTCTTTTTTAAATAAAGTAGCATAAAAATCCTTCACTTCATATAAAATACCTTCTTTTTCTTTTACAACCTTTCCGTTTTTTGAAATACTTTTTATCATTTCTGCTTGTTTTCTTGTTTTTTCCAAATCATAAAAAAATTTGGTACTCCTTTCTCCTTCTACTGTATTTTTCGCTCTACTTCTTATTTTAGCTCCCATGCACTTTGCCTCTTCAATCTTTTTCATTTTTTCTTCTAATATCACTATTCTATTTCCATCCATCCTTCCTTCTGCCACTTTTTTCATTTCCTCTTCCCATTCCTTGTTTAATAATCTTTCATTTCTTTTCTTTATTCTTTGCATTTTCTTTGAATATTCAATAGATAGTTTTTTAATATCTATTTTTAAATTATCCCACCACACACTTTTTGCTTCTTCATATAAAACGTCATCTACACTATTAATAATCAAATTTTCCATTTCCATTTTATAAATATCATTCTTTAAGAGTTCTACGTTAAAAACCCACACACCTGGTCCTCTTTCTACTCCACTAAAATCCATTCTAACATGTAAAAAATCATGGTCACTCCCACTATACATTTTATAAAAATTTTTTGAAATAAAATGCTCAAATCTTCTGTGACATAAAAAAAATCTATTCTACTTTGTTTAAAACAGTTATTCACCCATTGTCTTCTCGAATATTCTCTCTTAACTGTGTTTCTATCTCTCCATACATCTACTAATTTATGTTTTTCCATCATACACTTCAATTCTTTTCTTCTAACATCGGCTCTGTACACCATATAATCTTCCACGTCTTTCCGTTCTAAAATAGTATTAAAATCTCCTATAACAATTACATTCTTCCATCCATTGATTAAAACACTCAATTCTTTAAAAAAAGTAACTCTTTCTGTATCTTCATTTGGAGCATGTATGTTACATATTGTTATTTCCTCTCCCCTATCCATAATTTTAACAGTTAAAATCCTTCCATGATTATCTTTAAATAAAACATTTGTTGATTCTACTGCTCCCCTTCTAATGAGTATTGCCTGACCTTTTTTCCTTTTTACATCATTATTATACCATATTTCTCCATCCCAACATTTTTTAAAATCTTCTATTATCGTTTCATTCCATCTAGTCTCTTGAATGCATATAATTTCACTTTGTTTTGTTATAGTAATTACATTTTCAAACTTCCATTTGGATGACAACCCTCTAGCATTAATCGAGACCAAACTTAAATTACTCATAATGAAATAAAAAAATAAAAAAACACAAACCAAAAACAACCCATAATTCAAATGAGGTCTCTCTTAAGCTCTACAAATTATAAATCTACTTTATCATCATTTATCATTATTCTGTTCTTCTCTTCTTAACCTTTGTTTCTTTAATACTTGTTCTAGATTTATTTGCGCTACTGTCTTTTTACGTCTTTTGTTCATAGTGTCCATTGTTTTCTTTTCCGTCCCAGTATCTTCATCTCTTACCTCCTCTTTATTCTGCTCATCTTCCATTTCATTCCGTGTTACACCTTCAGTCTCTTCAATTTGTCCATCTTCACCGGTAGTGTGTTGTATCTCAGTCTCTGCCGTATACTCTTCCATTTCTTTATCTCCATTGTCCTCTTTCCTCATGCATTCCCCATTTTCTTGTTGAGATATATCTCCAGCGATTCCATTCTCCTCCTGGATGTCATCTTCCCTTCTACAACTGCTGGTTTCCTCCGCTTGGTTTTGCACCTCTGTCTCCATTTCCATATGAGCCTCCTCTTCAGATTCACACGTGCACCTCGTCCATGTCTTTTCACAGTTTTGGCACCGCGGGACTTGACAGTCCCGCGCAAAATGCCCCTGTTCCAGACATTCTCTGCATGTATATTTAGGACAGTCTTTTTTCTCATGATCTGTGCTTGCACATATTCTGCAAGTCTTAAGTTGGTTATCATGTATTACTCTGAAGAATTTCGGTCCTTCCTCCGTGTCGAACTTAACATTGTATGGCAAAGTCACAATATCTTGTGGGAATTTTACCCGTAAGAACCTCGTTCCATCTGCAACAGTAGTGCCCGGATAATATCTCCTCTTCAAAGGAAGAATTGGATTTACTCCCCAATCCACCAGCTTCTGAATTATTTCATCATCTTTTATGTAGTTGGGTAAATGCAGAAAAGAGACCATTCTTTCAATTTCACATAGTTTCTTGATCTTACAAAAATGTCCATCAATCAGTAATCCATCCCTTAGCTTGTCACAGTCCATCTGATTTTCCATTGTTAGTTCATAGTCAAAATTACTTTTTTTCCTCAGACCATACAGTTTTCCAATTCCAGTCTTGTCTTCCACAGCCTTTATTATCATCATCACGGTTATTTTCTCTGGATCATTAACAGTCATGGTTAACGTTGTTTCTTTCTTGTACTCTCTCTGATATTTCGTTTGACTTTTTATCTTTTTTATTGTCTCATTTCTTTGACCTTCTTCTCGTCTTCCATCCATAAAATGTCTTGATTTGTTACCTTGACTTGTTTGTAGCTCTTCTGTTCCTCAACTCCTTGTATCCGTTCCATTCTTTTTTCTCCTCATTGCAACCATTGCCCATGTTTCATTTTCCTCATTATCTTCTCCATTGTCCTTTTCTTTGTTCCTTTCAGTATAATCATTATCCTCAGTATCTTGGTCTACAATCCGTTCCAGTTCCATAGCCATAATATCCGTCATTTTGAAAAAGAAATAAAACCTCAGACAGTAAAAACCTGTCTGAGGTTTAAACTAAACAAAATGTATAAAGAAAACTATTAACTTAATAAGTTATCAAAAGAAATAACAATAAAGAAAACCAAAAGATAGGAGAGCCTTTCTTTCCAAACTGCCACCTCACACTTCCTGTGTAACACAAGAAAGGGCGTTCTCAAGGTGGTATGGCCATAAGCGAAATCTGCTGGCAAAATTGGGCTCTTTGAAGAAGAATAAAAAAGAGACCCTTTCAGGCTTTCTGAAGAAATTCAGCAGCTATTTCAGACATTTTGAAGACAAAAAGACAGATTTTATGGATTTTGGAAAGATTTCATTGACTCTTTTTTTTTTTTTGTAAAACAATAAAGCTTACAGCACCTGGTATTCCCAGGCGGTCTCCCATCCAAGTACTAACCAGGCCCGACCTTGCTTAGCTTCCGAGATCAGACGAGTTCGGGAGTTCTCAAGGTGGTATGGCCGTAAGCGAAAGCTGCTGCCAAAATTGGGCTATTTGAAAGTATAGAGCATTAGGGTAGTAAACTATATAAAGCTTACAGCACCTGGTATTCCCAGGCGGTCTCCCATCCAAGTACTAACCAGGCCCGACCTTGCTTAGCTTCTGAGATCAGACGAGTTCGGGCGTTTTTTTTTTTATAGTAAACTATATAAAGCTTACAGCACCTGGTAATCCCAGGCGGTCTCCCATCCAAGTACTAACCAGGCCCGACCTTGCTTAGCTTCCGAGATCAGACGAGTTCGGGCGTTCTTTTTTTTTTTTTTTTTTTTTTTTTAAACTTTCAGTTCCAATACATCATTTTGCAACACATTACATTCAGCACAAAATTATTACACTTAAAGAGCTGTTACAAAATAAAATACAATAAAAATTAAATTTCCAGTTAACTTTCAGGTACTTTCCATGCTAGTTCTTTCAAAACTTTAGAAATCCTTGGAGTAAAAACAACAAAAAAGCTTTGCAACTTGTTTTCATTCTTAAAATACCAATACAGTCCATCAATATATCTTTCTGTTTTCCTTTTCAGAACATTCCAAACATCAAGCACCACTTTTCCCTCTTTTGCCACATTTCTTCTTTCCCATATTGCATTTTTTATCAACATTACAAACAGGTTTACAAACTTTTACTTTGACTTTTTTTCTCCCATCCAAACATTACTATCTTCTTCCATTCTATTACCTCTTCATCCCAGTCCTCAGTTAATTCTTTTATCACCTCTTTGCATTTTCTGTAAAAACCCTCCAGCTCCCTGCAGTACAGAAACAAATGTAAAATTCCTTCATCTTCTTCTTGGCATACCTTACATGTTGCATTCTGTTCCATTCCAATCTTAGTTAAAATACATTCGGTAAAAATGACTTTGTGCCTTATAAAATACTCTAAACATTCCAATTTGGTTTCTACAAACTTTCCCCTCATATTTCTCCATATACTTTCTTTTTTCAGGTCCTTAATTTTCTGTACCCAAAATGTGTTAGCAACTGGCTCCTTAAAAACACTATCTCTAAAATAACAATAAAAATCTTTCACATTACATTCCTTAAAATTACACAGTTTCCCTTTAAGTCTGACATTAATGTCTTTCTCTTTCATACATTCCTCCATGTTCTCTATTCTTTTAATCCATTCATCTGGTATAGCGTATTTGATAATTTCGTATTTATTCTCTATTTCTCGTTTGTTGCATTCCTCCTTTGCTTCCTCCATTGCATCCATTATAAACTGTGTTGGTAAAAACCCTTCTTTAAATTCATACAAAACATCTCTCACCCTTGTTATTCCCACCTCCATCCATTTTTTAAAAAAGATCTCTTTCCCATCTCTTAAAATACTTTTGTTTAAGAACAGAGGTTGGTTTAAAATGTTTTCTCTTCCTTTTAGGTTATAATCTATTACCTTTAAAAAGTCCCCCCAAGCACTTAAAATTTCCTTATAAAAATCTGATAGTCCTTCTGCCATCCAGTTTTTTGTTTTCATCCATAGAGTGTCCTCCCCCAAATTAAAATTCCCACATTTGTTTAAAAAACATTTCATAACTTTCTTCCATTCTGTTTCAGTTTCTTCTTGTAATAATTTTTTGACTATTTTAACCCTTAAACAATTTTTCCTTTGTTTAATATCCATTAATCCCAACCCACCTTCTTCTAATGGTCCTATTAAAGTGTTGTACGCTATTCTTGGGGGTTTACCCTCCCACAAAAAACAAAGAAAACATTTCCTCAACCTCCCTTCTACCCACAAAGGCATTTCTGTCACATATAAAACATACCACAACTTTGAAGCCATTAAAACATTCAATACCAAAACCTTCCCTTTCAAATTTAAAGCCCTCATTCTCCAAAAATTTAATCTCCGCTCTATTCCTGATATCAGTTCCTCCCACATTTTTTCTCTTACTTGCTTCCCATCCTTTCCCATTAAAATCCCTAAAATTCTCATTTCTTCAACTTCCTTAAAATTAAAGCATTCCTTTAAAACTGACGTTGCCCCAAACCTCATATATACCGTCTTGTCCTCATTAATTTTACTTCCGGATCCTTTGCAATACTCTTGTACTTTCTTCATTACTTTTTTTACACACTCTATCCCTTTAACTATTATTGTTGTGTCATCTGCGTATTGGAAAATTTTCCCTTCCGCTTTGCTTTCCTGAATTTGTATTCCTTTTATTTTCTCTTCTTTTCTTATTGCTAGGCCTAAAGGTTCCGCTACAAGCGAGTATAATAAAGCTGAGAGTGGACATCCTTGTCTAATTGATCTGGTTATTTTAAAACATTCTGTTAAAAATCCGTTACATTTTATTTTTGTTAGTGCCCCCTTATATAAAATCTTTATCCATTTCATAAAATTGTCACCAAAACCAAACTTATTTAAAACCCCAAACAAATATTCATGCTCCACTCTATCAAAAGCCTTTTCGAAGTCTAGGCTGATTAAATACCCGTCCTCATTCTTTTCTTTTATGTATTGTACTGTGTCCCTTATACTCATCGTTATGTCTGCTATGTCTCTTCCTTTTACTGCATATGCTTGGTTTGTTTTTATTATTTGTGGCATCACTTCTTTTAACATATTTGCAAGAATCTTTGCTAATATCTTTAAATCAGTATTTAACATTGTTATTGGCCTGTAGTTTTTTAAATCTGTCAGATCTCCTTTCTTTTTATATATTAGCTTCATCAGTCCCATTCCCATCCTTTCATTCAACTCTTCCTCTTTAAAAATCTCACTAAAAACCTCCATTAAAATCTCTATTAAAATGTCCTTAAAACATATATAAAATTCACTTCCCAAACCATCTATCCCTGGGCTTTTCCTTTTATTTAGTTGATCTATCGCTCTTTCAATCTCATCCTTTTTGATTTCACTATCACATTCTTTTTTATCTTCTTCACTTAAATTTGGTTCAATATAACTTAGCAGTTTATTTTTTACCTCTTCATCTATACCTCTTGTTTTAAAAAGATCCTCATAGAAATGCTTTATTTCTTCTAGCACTTTTTCATTCCCCTCTACAATCTCTCCACTTTTCCCTTTTATTTCTTTTATTATTCCAACTTGTGCCCTTTTTTTCTCCAATTCAAAAAAGAACTTTGTGCATTTCTCCCCCTCCACCATATTTGGACTTACTTCTTAATCTTGCTCCCTCATATTCTTTTTCTTCTATTTCTTTCAAAGCCTCCTCTATTTCTTTTATCTTTTCTATGTCTTTATTCTCATTACTTAATTCTCTTTCTAACTTCTCCTTTATTTCTTTTTCTTTGTGTCTTTTACTTCTTTGCAAGATGCTGCAATACTTTATTGAAAAGCTTTTTACTAAATATTTAACATTCTCCCACCACATTCTTTTATCTTCTTCGTACATTGCATTATCCTTTTCTTTCTCTATAATTCGCTTTATCTTCGCAACATAATCTTCATTCTTTAAAATCTCTGTATTTAAAATCCACGTACCTGGACCCCTTTGTACATTGCTCCAATCTATTTTAAAACGTAAAAACTTATGATCACTAAAACTAGTTTCTTCATAGCTGATTTTTTTGATAAAATTCTCCACATTTCGTGTACATAACACATAATCAATTCTTGTTTTACATATAAAACGCCCTACTATTTGTTTTCTTGAATATACCCTTTTCCCCCCATTTCTTTCTCTCCATACATCTATTAAATTATTTTCTCTCATCAATTCTATTAATGCTTTCCTTCCTGAATCTGATTTAAAAACCATCCCCTCTGCCATGTCTTGTTTGCTAAAAACAGTGTTAAAATCCCCCATCATTATTATTTCCTTATCTTTCTTCATTATATCCTTTAAAACATTAAAAAAACTCTTTCTTTTCTTTCTCTTCTGTTGGTGCATGTACATTCACTAAAATCAATTCCCCTCCTTCGTAGCTTACTTCCACCGCCATGCATTTCCCTATCTTATCTTTGTACACCACTTTGGTTGTATTAAAAACATCTTTTCTCATTAAAAACGCCACTCCTCTTCCAAGCCTACCGTCCCCATTGTTATATAAAATATCCCCTTCCCATTTCTTTTTATATTCCATCATCACATTTTCTTTCCAATTTGTTTCTTGTAAAACAATAACATCTTCTCCTCTACACTTTTCTTTCACTCTTTCAAATTTCCCCATGTCCATCAGTCCTCTTGCATTAAAAGTAACACAACTTAAAACCATTAAAAGAAAGAAGAATAAATACCTAAAAACCATTATTGTCCATTTTCTCCCACAAGGTCCTTTAGCACATCATATCTGTTTGCATTTTCATCTCGTCTCCTTATCGTAGTCTTTTTTCTTGCATTTTCCAAATTTGGCTCAAACTTTGATGATCTTCTTCTTATTTGTCCCCTCGGTTCTTTGTCTTTCTCCATGTTGTCCATTGCGATTTCTTTTTTCTCCATGTCATCCCGAATCCTTTCACCACTGTCCGATATTTCCATTGCTGACCATTGCGTGTCTTGCTCCATTGTTTGTCCATCTTTATTCTCTTTTTGTTCTCCTTCTTCTCCATTGCTTGCTCCTTCTTCTGTTTCTTTTTGTTGTATACTTTCTTCCTCTTGTACCACGTCACTTTGTCTTTCCTCCTCGTTGCTTCCTTCATGCACCTGTCCGTCCACCTGTTGGTCCCCACCTCCTTCCTCTTCCTCCACCATACACACACATTTATTTAAAATTTCCCGACACTCCGGGCACCTATCTGCTTTACAGTCTCTTGCGAAATGTCCTCTTTCTTCGCATTTGTGGCATTTAAAATCTGGGCACTCTTTCAGCAGATGGTCTGGGCTCATGCACAGCCTACAGGTCTTCACCTGGTGACTGTGCATCACCCTAAAATACTGCTGCCCTTCTGCCGTTTCCAGCCTTGTGCTGTAGGGCAACGATGCCACCTCTTTCGGGAACCTTACTTTAAGGAACCTCGTTCCATCCTCGATTTCTGTGCCCGGGTAGCATCGTCTTTTAATTTTTGATATGGGATTAACTCCCCATCCCTCCAATTTTTCAATAATTTCTCTATCCTCCAGGTAGACGGGCAGGTGCATGAAGGACACAACATAGTCTCTATTTTGCAGTCTTTTAATTTCACAATTCACTCCTTTTATGTTCAGTCCCTCCATCAATTCCTCGCATTGTTCTTCATTTTCCATTGTTAGTTCATATTCTTTACCTTGTCTTGGTCTTAATGCCAGAATTTTCCCATGTCCACATTTATCCACCACTGCCTTGATAATATCCGCCGCTCTCACCTCATTGACATTCTCCACATTCAAAATGATCGTCGCCTCCTTTAAGTATTTCCTTCCTGCAAACTTGTCTCTCACATCATGTCCAGCTCGTTGTCGATAATCCATTCCGGTGTCGTTTGCCAAGCGTTTCTCTCCAGCCAGTCCAGTGTCGTTTGCCATACGTTTCTCTCCAGCCCGTTCCAAGTCGTTACCGTTTAATCCGTCCATTGGTGAGAAAAATAAAAAGGATCAACCACCCTCCAGACAGCAAAATGCTGCTGTTAGGTGGTTTAAACAAACAAAAAACAAATCAAAAAACTAACTTAAAGTAACAAAAACTCACAAAACAAACACAAAGAGAAGAAAACAAAATGGGGGAGAGCCTTCCTCTCCCAACTACTGCCACACTTCCTGGATCGTACCAACTATCGGGCGTTCTCAAGGTGGTATGGCCATAAGCGAAGTCTGGTGCCAAAATTGGGCTATTTGAAAGTATAGAGCATTAGGGTAGTAAACTATAAAGCTTACAGCACCTGGTATTCCCAGGCGGTCTTCCATCCAAGTACTAACCAGGCCCGACCTTGCTTAGCTTCCGAGATCAGACGAGTTTGGGCGTTCTCAAGGTGGTATGGCCGTAAGCGAAATCTGTTGGCAAAATTGGGCTCTTTGAAGAAGAAGAAAAAAAAGAGACTCTTTCAGGCTTTCTGAAGAAATTCAGCAGCTATTTCAGACATTTTGAAGACAAAAAGACACATTTTATGGATTTTGGAAAGATTTCATTGACTTTTTTTTTTTTTTTTGTAAAACAATAAAGCTTACAGCACCTGGTATTCCCAGGCGGTCTCCCATCCAAGTACTAACCAGGCCCGACCTTGCTTAGCTTCTGAGATCAGACGAGTTCGGGCATTCTTTTTTTTTCTTTTTTTTATCAAAAAAACACTTTTACAATAAAAACAATGCAATGTATATTAATATACAAGACATGCCATTTACATCTGTTCAAAATGTTACGTCCCAGCCAACATGTATATGTGGGCCCCACATGGTTTATGCTTGGGCTACGTGGGTACCAAGTGGGCATGGTCCCAAAATGGGCATCTTTTCTGGGGCCCACTTGGGTCAGCTACGTCGGTCCCACATGGGCAAAAATAGGTGGGCTCCCTATGTGGGTCTTAGTTGGGTCGCTAATGGGAAAAGAGGGCATGGGCTCAAAATGGGCAACACAAATGGGGCCCATTTGGGTTTATCTAATGGGTGAGACATTGGCAAATACAACCAGTACCATATAGGCTGCCTGTGTGGGCTCAAGGTAGTACCCACATAGATAGTCTCTACATGGGTTATGAATGGGAAAAATATATGGGACCCACTTTCATAACCCATATGGGTGAGACATAAGCAAACCCAATTAGTCCTATATAGGCTGCCTACATGAGCCCAATGTGGGACCCATGTAGGTAATCTCTATATGGGTTCTGAATGGGGAAAAGATATCGGTCCCACTTTGATAAACCGCATGGATCAGACATGGGCAAACACAAACAGTCCCATATAGGCTGCCTACATGGGGCCAGGGTAGTTCCCTTATAGGTAATCTCTATATGGGTTCTGAATGGGAAAATCATATGGGGCCCACTTTGATAATCCACATGGGCCAGACATGGGCAAACTCAAACAGTCCCATATAGGCTGCCTACATGGGCCCAAGGTAGATCCTTCATAGGTAATCTCTATATGGGTTCTGAATGGGAAAGACATATGGGGCCCACATTGATAATCCATATGGGTCAGACATGGGCAAACACAAACAGTCCCATATAGGCTGCCTACATGGGCCCAAAAAAGTTCCCTCATAGGTAATCTCTATATGGGTTCTGAATGGGAAAATCATATGGGGCCCACTTTGATAATCCACATGGTTCAGACATGGGCAAACACAAACAGTCCCATGTAGGCTGCCTACATGGGCCCAAGGTAGATCCTTCATAGGTAATCTCTATATGGGTTCTGAATGGGAAAGACATATGGGGCCCACATTGATAATCCATATGGGTGAGACATAAGCAAACCCAATTAGTCCTATATAGGCTGCCTACATGAGCCCAATGTGGGACCCATGTAGGTAATCTCTATATGGGTTCTGAATGGGGAAAAGATATGGGTCCCACTTTGATAAACCGCATGGATCAGACATGGGCAAACACAAACAGTCCCATATAGGCTGCCTAGATGGGCCCAAGGAAGATCCCACTTAAGTAATCTCTATATGGGTTATGAATGGGGAAAACATAAGGAACCAACTTTGATAAATTATATGTGTCTGACATGGGAAAACACAATCAGTCCCATATAAGCTGCCTACATGGGCCAAAGAAAGACCCCACATAGATAATTTCTTTATGGGTTATGAATGCGCAAAACATATGGGGCCCACTTTGATTAACCATATGTGTCAGACATGGGAAAACACAATCAGTCCCATGTAGGCTGCCTACATGGGCCCAATGTAGTACTCACATAGGTAATCTCAAAATGGGTTATGAATGGAGAAACACATGTGGTACCCACTTTGATAAACTATATGAGCCCGACATGGGCAAACACAATCCGTCCCATATAGGCTGCCTAGATGGGCCCAAGGTAGATCCCACTTAAGTAATCTCTATATGGGTCATGAATGGGCAAAACATATGGGGCCCACTTTGATAAACCATATGGGTAAGACATGGGCAAAACCAATCATTCCCATATAGGCTGCCTACATGAGCTCAATGTAGTACCCACATAGGTAATCTCTATATGGGTTATGAATGGGAAAAACATAAGGAACCCACTTTGATAAACTATATGGGTCCGACATGGGAAAACACAATCATTCCCATATAGGCTGCCTACATGGGCCCAAGGAAGATCCCACATAGGTAATTTATATATGGGTTATGAATGGGGAACACATAAGGAACCCACTTTGATAAAGTATATGGGTCCGACATGGGGAAACACAATCAGTCCCATATATGCTGCCTACATGGGACCAAAGAAGATCCCACATAGGAAATCTTTATATGGGTTATGAATGGGGAAAACATAAGGAACCCACTTTGATAAAATATATGGGCCAGACATGGGAAAACACAATCAGTCCCATATAGGCTGCCTACATGGGCCCAATGTAGTACCCACATAGGCAATGTCTATATGGGTTAAGAATGGGAAAAACATAAGGAACCCACTTTGATAAACTATATGGGCCCGACATGGGGAAACACAATCAGTCCCATATAGGCTGCCTACATGGACCCAATGTAGTACCCACATAGGTAATCTCTATATGGGTTATGAATGGGGAAAACATAAGGAACCCACTTTGATAAACTATATGGGCCCGACATGAGGAAACACAATCAGTCCCATATAGGCTGCCTACATGGGCCCAAGGAAGTTCCCACATAGGTAATTTTTATATGGGTTATGAATGCGCAAAACATATGGGGCCCACTTTGATAAACCATATGTGTCAGACATGGGGGGAACACAATAAGTCCCATATAGGCTGTAATCTCTATATGGGTTATGAATGGGAAAAACACTTGAAGCCCCTTTTGATAAACCATATGGGTCCGACATGGGAAAACACAATCAGTCCCGTATAGGCTGCCTACATGAGCTCAATGTCCCAATGTCTCACAATCAGTCCCGTATAGGGTGCAGTACAGAGGGGGTAATCCATCACCCGGAAGTTGAAGCCTCGCGGGAGCCGCCGTTTCACCCGCCGTTAGCATCCCATTGACTTTGGCGTCACTTTGACAGTGAATTACATCTGAGGCGTCCAAATTAATTGTCCATTATTTATTTCTTAAGAAACACGACAATGTATAAAATGCTTCAGTATCTCATGTTATGGCCCATATAAGCTGATTTTGTAAAAAAAAAAAATAGGCTAATGATTGCGCATCACAACTTTCTGTCGCACCTTAGAGACATTTCCGTATAAACAGGAGGACAAGCTCGCAGGCAATCTTTTACTGTCTATTATGCAATCGGGGGACATGGAAGCACAAATTCAAGGTAAGCCATAAAAGCAACTGCACAAAACATTTCAACAACGTTTTTGAGGAATTAGGTGATTCAGATTTGTCTTGGGACAGCTAGAAGATTTACAACTGTCAGACTGTTGTCACGCTCAGTTTGAGCCTGTGCAGTCGCTCATCAGACAGGAAGTCCAATAATCCGGCTTCAGTCTTCTCCATTGAAATCAATGGGGTCGCTCTGCCCATTTATTTTACTGTTTATCTGTAGGACTCACATTATCTCTATATGTGTTATGAATGGGGAAAACATATGAGAGCAATTGTGAATATAATTGTTACAATGGAGGCTCCCGCTCTGTCTCCTCTCCGCCACCAGAGGGAGCCTTCACCAGAATACTGATCATTGGCTACAAACTCAAATTCCCATCATGCCGCTTACCTGGGACTGATTGCGTCACACACCTGCACGCCATTAACACACACACATAAATGCCACGTCCACACACCACACCAGTGCGAAGTCTTGATTTGCCCCGGTGATCATTTCTGAGCGTTTGTATCCTGATTCTGGTTTTCTGGTTTTGGACTTTGGACTGTTTGATTATTCTACGACTGATATCTGCCTGGCCTGAACTTGGACTGTTTATTGACTACGATTATTGCTGCCTGCCCTGATCTTTGCCTGTCTCCTGTTTATCCTGTTGTCTGATCTGCATTGCCCTGTCTGCCTCGTTTTGACCCTGCCTGTACGACCTTGTTTAATAAAAGCTGCGAATGGATTCCTCTGTGCTTCGTGAATCATTACAGAAGACTTCGCCACTAAACAATCCAGCAGCCGTCATGGAACTCACGTCTGAACTCACCTCCCAAGCTTCTCGTTTGGATTTACATCACCATCAGCTCAGTCACCTGACCACAGCCCTCATAGACTCTGGAGCAGCTGGAAATTTCATTTCTCAAACATTCACCAATCAAATCAAACTCAAGCTTAATCCTTGTCACTCTTTCTTGTCAGTGGAGGCGCTAGATGGCCATCCCATCGGAGACGGCAAAATCCAGTTTGAAACGGAGAAGGTTCAAATGCAGATTGGTTCTCTTCATTCTGAGCAGATCAAATTTTATGTCATTCACGCTCCACATCACTCCATCATTCTCGGCCACCCTTGGTTGCACACTCACAATCCACACATTTCCTGGAAGGAGGGACAAATCATTCGTTGGAGTGAAGCCTGTAACAACCATTGTCTGTCTAAAGTCAAAAGAGTGACCTGTTCCAAGCCAGAACCAGACACCCAAGATCATGAGCTAGGAGAGCTACCGGCAGTTTATTCCGACCTCACAGAGGCCTTCAGTAAGGAAAAAGCTTCTCAACTTCCAGAACATCGTTCAACAGACTGTGCCATTGATTTAATGCCCGGCGCCACACCCCCTAAAGGCAGAATCTTTCCTCTATCAAAGCCTGAGTCTGAAGCCATGAAAAAGTACATTGAGGAAGAAACAGCCAAAGGGTTCATTCGACCTTCCACCTCACCTGCCGCTGCTGGGTTTTTCTTCGTCAAGAAGAAGGATGGGGGACTCAGGCCATGCATTGACTATCGTGGGTTAAATGATATCACCATCAAGTATCGTTACCCCTTACCTCTGGTGCCAGCCGCATTGGAACAGCTGAGACAGGCTCAATATTACACCAAGCTCGATCTACGTAATGCATATAACCTGATCCGCATCCGAGAGGGGGATGAATGGAAAACAGCCTTCTCCACCACTAGTGGGCACTATGAATATCTGGTCATGCCTTTCGGCTTATCTAACAGTCCTTCCGTCTTTCAGGCCTTCATGAACGATGTGTTTCGTGACATGCTGGACAAATGGGTGATCGTGTACATTGATGACATCCTGATTTACTCAAACTCACTGGAGGAACACATTCAACATGTCAGATCCGTACTTCAACGTTTGATTCAGTTTCAGTTGTATGCCAAGATCGAGAAGTGTGAGTTTCATCAAACTAGCGTTTCATTCCTGGGTTACATCATCAGTCAGGAGGGAGTGGCCATGGACGACAAGAAGGTGAAAGGAGTGCTGGATTGGCCATTACCTCAAACAGTCAAAGAATTACAGAGATTCTTGGGATTTGCCAACTTTTATCGACGATTTATTAGAAACTTCAGTCTCATTGCCGCTCCACTAACAGCTTTAACCAAACGTCATAGCTCTCGAATTGCCTGGAATCCCGAAGCACAGCAGGCTTTTCAGGAGTTGAAGACCCGATTCACCACTGCACCCATCCTACGTCATCCCGATCCAGAGCGTCAGTTCATTGTGGAGGTAGATGCTTCGAACACAGGAGTGGGGGCCATATTATCTCAACGACAGGGAAACCCAGCCAAAATGTACCCGTGTGCTTTCTTCTCTCGCAAGCTTTCTCCAGCCGAGCGGAATTATGATGTGGGGAATCGCGAACTGCTAGCTATGAAACTGGCTCTAGAGGAATGGCGACACTGGCTGGAGGGAGCTTCAGAACCATTCATCATTCTCACAGACCATAAAAACCTCGAGTATCTTCGATCCGCCAAACGTCTCAATCCTCGTCAAGCAAGATGGGCACTGTTTTTTACACGTTTCAATTTCACTGTCACTTACCGCCCAGGCTCCAAGAACGTCAAAGCCGATGCCCTTTCTCGCCAAACAGAAGAAGCAGTCCACAAGGAGAACCCCGAAAACATCATCCACGAGAACCTCTTAGTAGCTCCAGTCCAGTGGGACATCATAACCGAAATCCAACAGGCCAACCTCCAGACTCCAACCCCCAGCAACTGTCCAGCCAATCTCCTCTTTGTCCCTGAAACACTACGCTCTCGCCTCATCGATCAGGTCCACTCCACCCCTAGCTCCGGTCATCCTGGTATCTCTGCCACAATTCAACTACTGCAGAATCGATTTTGGTGGCCTACTCTCTCATCCGACACCATCAAACATGTCCAGAACTGTATCCATTGTCAAACTTCCAAATCCACCCGTAAACTACCAGCAGGCCTTCTATGTCCCCTTCCAACACCTCAACGACCCTGGTCTCACATTGCCGTAGACTTCATCACAGATCTCCCCAATTCTCAAGGACACACGACAATTCTCACAATAGTGGATCGATTCTCCAAAGCCTGCCGTCTCATTCCCCTCACTAAACTTCCCACTGCCTTCGAAACAGCTGAACTCCTATGCAACCAAGTTTTCAGATTTTACGGACTACCCGAAGATATAGTATCTGACAGAGGACCTCAGTTTACTTCCAGAGTCTGGTCCGCATTCTTCAAACATCTAAACGTGAACATCAGCCTCACTTCCGGTTATCACCCTCAGTCCAATGGTCAGACCGAACGTCTTAATCAAGACATCATCCGCTTCCTGAGAACATACTGCCAGCAACACCAACATGACTGGAGCAGATATTTATTTTGGGCTGAGTATGCTCAAAATTCTTTGGTCAAACCCGCTACTGGTATCACTCCCTTCAAATGTATACTGGGCTTTCAGCCTCCTCTCTTCCCATGGTCCGGTGAGCCCACTGAACTTCCATCAGTCACAGAATGGTTACACAAAAGTGAAGAGGTTTGGGACCAAGCACACACTCATCTGAGGCATGCTGTCAGGCGTCAGGAACACCAGGCCAACCGTCGTCGTCGCCCAGCTCCAGAATACCAGAGTGGTCAATGGGTATGGCTATCAACCAGAGACTTACGCCTCAAACTTCCATGTCGCAAACTCAGTCCCAGGTATGTTGGTCCGTTCCAAATTATAAGACAAATATCACCTGTTTCATTCCGTTTAGACCTGCCCGCTAACTATCGTATCTCTCCCACTTTTCATGTTTCTCTGTTAAAACCCGCTGGTGGTCCGAGGGGAGAGACGGAGGAGGGGGCCGCCTCTCAGGGCCCTCCTGCCTTTCTGGTTGACGGCGAGGAGGCCTACAGAGTGCACAAGTTGCTGGATTCCAGACGTCGGGGTAACATGCTCCAATATCTGGTCGATTGGGAGGGGTACGGTCCGGAGGAACAGTCCTGGGTCAATTCAAGGGATATCCTAGACCCCACTCTCACTGAAGAGTTCCATAGGACATACCCGGAGAAACCGGCCCCTCGACCCCGTGGGAGACCCCGACGACAACCGCCTCCTCGCGTCAGGAGCCGCTCGCAGGGGGGGGGCTCTGTTACAATGGAGGCTCCCGCTCTGTCTCCTCTCCGCCACCAGAGGGAGCCTTCACCAGAATACTGATCATTGGCTACAAACTCAAATTCCCATCATGCCGCTTACCTGGGACTGATTGCGTCACACACCTGCACGCCATTAACACACACACATAAATGCCACGTCCACACACCACACCAGTGCGAAGTCTTGATTTGCCCCGGTGATCATTTCTGAGCGTTTGTATCCTGATTCTGGTTTTCTGGTTTTGGACTTTGGACTGTTTGATTATTCTACGACTGATATCTGCCTGGCCTGAACTTGGACTGTTTATTGACTACGATTATTGCTGCCTGCCCTGATCTTTGCCTGTCTCCTGTTTATCCTGTTGTCTGATCTGCATTGCCCTGTCTGCCTCGTTTTGACCCTGCCTGTACGACCTTGTTTAATAAAAGCTGCGAATGGATTCCTCTGTGCTTCGTGAATCATTACAATAATTACTTAATCCAAATAATGGAATTAAATGGCTTAGAGATGGGTAGAAGAACTCAAACCCCTAGCAACAGCCATATGCCCTTCCAGAGATATCCAGAGTTTTCTGGTCAGTCGGTAATGACATTTTGAATATTGGGGTTAGGGTTTTGATTATGGAAAGCTGTTCAGATGATAGCCCACATTTTTTCCTTACACATGTGGTGTTAAAAAAAGTTAAATTATAATGCAAATTTATGAGTTCAGGGCAAGACCTACAATGATTAAATATATTAAATTGTACAAAGATACTTTATTTATTCTCACTTTATTAACAAATATCTTTGCTGGTGACCTTCGATGATCTACTTCAGCCATAATAAACAAAAATTACTTTAGATAAACATCACTTTTTTGTGAGATTGTGTTTTTCAATTAAAAAAAATGTTTTAAAGAAGCCTGCATCTGTTGTTCGTCAATTCAGAATGGCAATTGTTTGAGTGGCACACAGGCATGAATCTGAATTTCATTTAGTCTGAGGCTCATTCATTTCACTTTTGGGATATAACTTTTTTTTTCCTTGCTAGACAAGCCCAGCCCAGATAATAGCACAAAAGTAAAACATTACTTTCCATAAAAAGTAAAACAAGTTACTTTTTTTCATGTATCACTGCATTCATTTTAAATAAAACTTTCCCCAGCTGTATAATCAAAATCTTTGATATTGTCCCTTTTCACATTTTCAGGTTTCTCAGACAGAAGTCATCATTATGTAAAATTCTATAGCAGTGAATGAGATGCATTCAATATACTTTTGTGTGTGTGTTCCCATTTGCGCAAATTGCAAACGAAAAACTCAATATATCACAACTTTCAAAAAGAGGGAAAGAAGAGATTGGCCAGAAACAGCAAGTCACTCCCACAGCCATAAGCCCTCACATCAACTATGGTTTTGAAATTTTATGCAAAAGTAATATATATATATATATATATATATATATATATATATATATATATATATATATATATATATATTTATAGATGTAAAATTTAAGGTACCTTTAAAAAAAACCCCTGCAGGATCTAGTGATGACCGTTGAAACGCGTCATCAGTCTTTGAAAAGGGTAGGCCTACATGTTCTAGCATTCAATAAAACAATCATTTACAACATTTAAAAAGTCTATAATTCTGCTGTTTTCCTAAGGAAATATATTGTATATTTTGTAAAATGAATGTGTTCAGCATAAGGCGTCAGCAAAAAAAAAAAAAAAAAAAAAAAAAGGACATGCGTGCTTATTGCGTCAATTTCGCCATTTGCGAGCTGTTGGCGGGCTAGAAGGAGTGAGCTGCAGCTACTGTTGCAACTGCGGTGAGTAATCTGCATTTTTGATTCACGATGGTGTTTTAATAGACTCTGAATATAATTCCATAACAGAATACATTTCATAGAGAAGTTCCTTATAGCTGTAAGAAGAGGAAGTGGTAAATTTGCTAATCAACTAACGATAGGTTCAATTCCGTGAAATACCTAGGCCTAACGTTACCTACAAAAAATAAAATAATACACATCATGGGCATAGAAACATGTAGCTCAATTAAACAATTAAATCGTTTGTTTATCAGCAGAGTATTTTAGTTTGATAATTCTAAACCTTTTTTAGAATATATTTCATGCTCCTTTGTCTAGTATTTTTTTAGCCGCACATTTTTTTTTTAAAAAAATGTGCATTATTTAGACATAGATTTTGTAATATTCCTATGTAACGTTAGGCTACAAGCTAACCAAAGACATAAGGGATAGCATTCCGGTATGAGATCGTCTTGAAAAGGCCTCCCATATACCTGTAACTGAAAAAGCACATGGCAGTGTGGAGAATAGCAAATAAAAATAAATGATTTTAGAATAAGTAAGACCATTTGCGTGATTGCTTTTCAATGTCTTTATTTCCAAAGCGACAGCTCGATGCGCCGTAAACCCGCGCATTTTTTAAACACTGAGCTAGCCTACGTCCGGTCGTTAAACAGAAGGATGTTGGAGGGAGTCCAAATATAAAGTTGTTAATGCGTCTTTCCATTTAGGCGAACTCCACATTTTGCCAAAAATCAGTCACGACGGATATATTATATTATACTTATATTAATAAGTTACCTATTAATACAATATTTCATACATTATCAAAGCCCTAACCTGTTATTTTTGACATTATTAGACATATTATTAATTAAATGATGTGTAATTTTTATTTTAAATTGGTTATATGAAGATTGTAAATGTTTTATTAGAGTGTTATTATAATGTTTAAAAGTTTATGATCATTGCTAATCCTGTCAATATATTGCATTGAAAGGTTTTTTAAAAAGTTAATTTATAGTTAAAAGTGAGAAACATAATTATATTTAGTCCTTATTTAAGCAAATTAATAAAAAAAAATCAAAAGTCACCCCATCCATAATTGTTTAAAAGTGATAAATGGTTCCAAACAGAATGACTAGCAAATGATCAAATGATAATATTAAGTACACTTCACATTTGTTTTCGTGTTTTATTGTTGAACTGTCATTGTGTTGCAATAATCAGTTAGCGTCTTATTGTATTTATTATTCTTTTTTTATTTTATTTTCTATTTAATCAAACATTAGATTAACCTAAAACAGCTATTTGTACTATGAGCATCATCATACTTTTGATTTTTTTTTCAGATCCTGAATAGCTGGCAGGTTTTCTTCTATATACCATGTAAGTAATTCAAATTTATTATTTTTCCATATGTAAATATAGTTTCAAACAGTAATTTTTCTCTATATTTTCACATGAAATTAGATAAAACATCTAAAGCATTTCATTAGAAATGTAGTTGCAAATGTCTAAGGTGTCGAGTGGGCCAAGCAGCACTTCTTTAGGGCTTGACTGCTCAATAAAAAAACAAAAATAATCTCAATTCTTTGTATTTATTGCAAATTGTAATTGGTTATGGGCAATGTTTTTACAATGCCTCATTGATTTTTCATCTTCTCTCATCTTGCTAAATTTTCAAATCCCTATTTGATGTTGGCTTATGCTTTTTAACAGTAAATTCCGTCTTCACAACTGCAACAGAGATACCAGTAATTTTAATTATCAGTGAAATTCCACAATTACAAAAAAAAAATCTGTAAACAGTTACCAATACAATAAGAACAAAGAAAGTAAATTACAAACAAAACAAACAAAAATACAAATTTAGGGTGTGTTCACACTTGGCGTCTTTTTTTGAAGCCGTCAGCGTCTTTTTTTTAAACATATGAAGTAAACCATGTTTTCAAACGCCACAACCAATGTATTTTTTTTGCAGCTCACAGCATCTTAGCGGGACGTGTCGTTGTTCATAATATACACAATAAAGAAGCTGTGTGGGCACAGATTGAAGGAACCCTTAATTTGTTCAGGTAAGTGTATCATCTACTACTTGTTGTTTACAAAACTATCTGTTAACGTTAGCTAACATTAATGTTTGCTCAGCAACAGTTATCAATACTGTAACCAGCTGCTAATAAATGTCACTCCCTTTTACTGGAATTTGGCGGGCATAGGCTACTGTAGTAGATGTTATTTTAGCTACGAAATATACCCTCGCTGCTATTTGGAATCAATCGCTGCCATTTTTTTTTTTTTACAAGCAAAATAGCGCCCTTGTCCAAAAAGACCCCAAGTGTGAACACTGCCTAAATAAATTGTGCTTTATTTTTTTCAGAAAGATGTACCAACAGTGGTATTACCTACAATAGGCTACAACAGAAAATGATTAAAGTAATCAAATGTAAAATAACAACACATTCTCACCCCAAGGTGTAACCTTTGACCATGCTTCAATATTTGACGTTTTAGGCGCCCTTTAGCGTCACTTTCATGACGCGATCCCGCGGCGTCATCTAACTGACGCTAAAGGAAAGCGTCAGATGAAGAACGCGGTTAGGTTTAGGTGTGGGGTGGGGGTAGGGTACACGCGATCCTAGGGCGTCATCTCACTGACGCTAAAGGGCACCTAAAGCGTCAAACATTTAAGCATGGTCAAAATGCTCCCGAAGCGTCAGTTAGGTGACGCCTTGGGGGTGAGAATGGGCTGAAAATAACAACAATTGACTGCTTTTTACCACACTCACTTGTTTGGCTGATTTGGTTTGGGCTTTTAAAGGAGAACTCCGGCGCAAAATGAACCTTTGGTCTAATAAAACATTGGTACCTTGTCGACCATTTTCTGAGATTTTTTTTCATGATTTTGAATGTAAAGAGTTTTATCTCTAAAACTGTTTAGTGTATAATGCTAGTATATGGGGGTATAATGACTAAAAATAATGAGTAATAAGAAATCACTAGTTAATACCACTAACAAGGCTCAAAATAGCCCCACACTAACACAGTAACATAATGAGGGTCCCTACATGCAAAACGAAGCATTGAAAACTTTGTAAGTGTACAGACTGTTTAATTAAAAGATACTTTATAAAGACAGTTCACTTCGTGTATACAGGCAGGAGCCATCTAAGAAAATAGTCTCGATAAGTCGATCCCCGAATGCAGTTCTTACAGTTCAGAAGTTCGCTGAACTTCATACAGTTCAGATCACTCAGCACGACATTTGTGGTTTGACATATCGAGACTGTTTTCCAAAGATGGCTCCTGCTGTGTATACACAAAGTGAACTGTCTTTATAAAGTATCTTCTTTTTAACCCTCTAAGACCAACGGGAGCGCCAGCGCTCCGGTTTGCGTGTGTCTGTTTAAAAGCCTCTAGAAACTGAAACCAAATGCCTAGCTCAATCATTCTTTTTGCATACAAAACCAGAGATATAACATGTTCAGATCAAGCCTCCAACATGCTCATGTTGCATTGTTTTCACCCTCTAATGAGACTGTGCAAATAGCGTAATATGCATTTTAGGAGTGGGAGAAAAAATTGATCCATCGATGCATCGCGATTCTCTCTCCAACGATTCTGGATCGATTCTGAGAATTTCAGAATCGATTCCGAGTTTAGTTTTTAACCAGATGTGCGATGATGACGCTGAGTTTGCTTTAGAAACACGTATTCTGATTGCTTTCAATCCCTCACATAGGCCTACATACGCCACTCGAACCTTCCGTAAAATAATCTGTCATAAAGTTCGGAAAGATTGAAGCAAATTACGAGGACATTCACAGGCTTCATTGCACGCGCTGGGAGACGCGCACTTTCTTTGATGTTACACTTGAAGTGTGCTGTACTTGCCCGTCGGTATATTTTCCTTACGAATGCTCTCATCATTTATGTGGTTTGGAATGCAGTGGACTTATATATTTAATTATGAACCTCACTATAACGGAAGACTGCTTTCTATTACTGCTTTCAATTTCAAATCCTCGCGCGCGCTTTGTTTGTGTAGACTGCTTGCGCATGTAGCTGTGCGTCTCTTTGGTTTAATGTACTTGTGCAAAATTAACGTAAACACAGCTAGTTATGTTTTAAGGGATTAAACAGACAGGACAAACCTCATTACTTCTTATATTTCAAAAGAGATGCGTGCGTGAATGCAACTTAATAGATCTCCCGCAGTCTATGTTGTCATAGTAAAAAAAACTACAGGCTAAAGATGAGGAAAATTCACTCACAGTTCTTGAATGGAAAACTTTCAGATTATCTATAGGCTACAGAAAGCTCTTTTTGTTTGTTGTTTGTTATATGTTTCTATGCTCCTCTTTATTGTTTTTTTGCTTGTATGTTTTGAAGTTAAATTAGTTTAAAATGCTCAACATACAACTGTTTTAATTGTTTTGAACAAAATTTGCAATTATTTAAAAAAGTAGGCCTAATTAATTATATAAGCTAATGAATTAATAAGGGGGGGGGGGGGGGGGAATCGTTCTGGAATCGGATTGTGACTTCCAGAATCGGAATCGGATTGGCTCGTGAGGTGACCTAAGATTCCCACCCCTACAAAAAAAAACCCCCACAAAAATGCATTGTATTTGCACACATGTTCTGTAGATCTGGGATTAGTTACGTCTTCCGATGGCTCATTGACGTATCACGTTCTTTGCACTATGACCCCAGCGTGTGTCGCATGTAAGGCTGTGTCATTTGACCATGCATACGACTCCCATTTGACTCCCATCTGCTATGCTTCTTATCATTATTGTCTTTTTACCATTGATTCATTCTATCATTTCTTTCTCGTTTATACACTTGCAAATACAAGCACATTCACACACACACATGCAATCTTATGTCTAAATGAAAGAACACGAACGAGGAGGTTTTGGATAATAACTCTCCGTCTGCTCATCGGCTTTTTTTTATTAATTTTATATTTATTTGATTATTAATTGTTCTGACAAGGTCTATTTATTATATATTTTAACCAATTCAATGTTCAATCAATATGCAAAAGCAAAATGTTATCTGTTTGACCACAAATGTAATTGAATAGTTTACATTGTTTTTTTTTTGTTTTTTGTTTTTTAAGATATTTATCAAGTTATTATTGATTTATTACAAACATAGCCTTCAAATTGGGAGAGTACGGATTATTTTGATGTATGGCATATGAAAGTGCTCAAAAGAATGACAGCACAGCATGTAAAAATAAAAACATACTCTGGTGGAATTGTTCTATGGCAGGTCATAAAGGGTTAAACGGTCTGTATACTGTATACTTAGTTCTCAATGCTTCGTTTTGCATGCAGGGACCCTCATTATGTTACTGTGTTAGTGTGGGGCTATTTTGAGCCTTGTTAGGGGTATTATAGCGTTTTATTTTTACAAATTATATATGCCCCATTAGCATTATACACTAAACAGTTTTTGGAGATTCAACTCTTTACATTTAATTATCATGAATTCAAATCTCAGAGAACGGTTAACTAGGTACCGATGTTTTATTAGACCAAAGGTTCATTTTACGCCGGAGTTCTCCTTTAAGGAGGAATGAAAGTACACTGCTGTAAATTAAAGGACGGTACGTGGGACATAATGCAGAAGCGGCACTATAATCGTTTTCTGTCGATTATATTGTTTTCATAATCTCTCCAAAAATTGAAAATCAATTCTGATTAATCGCACAGCCCTAACTACTATGCATACAAATATCAAGAATTAAAAGCTGAAATTCTAAACTCGCCTCTGTTATGCATATTTTGATCTTGAAACAAATATATATCAAAAAATACAAATAAAATAACAAAATATAATAGTTACAGTGGGGCCAAAAAATATTTAGTCAGCCACTGATTGTGCAAGTTCTCCTACTTAGAATAATGAGAGGTCTGTAATTTTCATAGGTACACTTTAACTATGAGAGACAAAATGAGAAGAAAATATTCCACATTTGTTGGATTTTTAAAGAATTTATTTGTAAATTTGGTGGAAAATAAGTATTTGGTCAATAACAAAAGTTCAACTCAATACTTTGTAACATAACCTTTGTTAGCAATGACAGGTCAAAAGTTTCCTGTAAGTCTTGCACACACTGTAGCTGGTATTTTGGCCCATTCCTCCATGCAGATCTCCTCTACAGCAGTGATGTTTCGGGGACTTTCAACTCCCTCCACACATTTTCTATGGGGTTGAGGTCTGGAGACTGGCTAGTCCACTCTAGGAACTTGAAATGCTTTTTACGTAGCCACTCCTTCATTGCCCGGGCGGTGTGTTTGGGATCATTGTCATGCTAGAAGATCCAGGCACGTTTCATCTTCAAGGCTCTCACTGATGGAAGAAAGTTTTGGCTCAAAATCTCACGAAACATGTGTCCGTTCATTCTTCCCTCAACACGGATCAGTTTTCCTGTCTCCTTTGCAGAAAAACAGCCCCAAAGCATGATGTTTCCTCCCCCATGCTTCACAGTAGGTATGGTGTTCTTGGGATGCAACTCTGCATTCTTCTTCCTCCAAACAGAACAAGTTGAGTTTTTACCAAAAAGTTCTAGTTTGCTTTCATCTGACCACATGATACTCTCCCAATCCTCTTCTGGATCATATGCTCTCTGGCAAACTTCAGATGGGCCTGGACATGTGCTGGCTTAAGCAGGGGGACACGCCTGGCACTGCAGGATTAGAGTCCCTCTCGGTGTAGTGTGTTACTGATGGTAGCCTTTGATCCAGCTCTCTGCAGGTCATTCATCAGGTCCCTTCGTGTAGTTCTGGGATTTTTGCTCAAAGTTCCCATGATCATTTTGACCCCACGGGATGAGATCTTGTGTGGAGCCCCAGATCGAGGGAGATTATCAGTGGTCTTGTATGTCTTCCATTTTCTTACAATTGTTTTTTTCACACCAAGCTGCTTGCCTATTGTAGATTCACTCTTCTCAGCCTGGTGCAGGTATACAATGTTCTTCCTGGTGTCCTTCAATAGCTCTTTGGTCTTGGCCATGGTTGAGTTAAGAGTGTGATTGTGAACAGGTGTCTTTTATACAGATAATGGCTCAAACAGGTGCCAATAATACATTTAATAAGTAGAGGAGAGAAGAGCTTCTTAAAGAAGAAGTTACAGGTCTGTTAGAGCTCGAAATCTTGCTGTTTTGTGGGTGACCAAATACTTATTTTCCACCATAATTTACAAATAAAGTCTTTAAAAATCCTACAATGTGATTATCTGGATTTTCTTTTGTTCTCATTTTGTCTCTCATAGTTAAAGTGTACCTACTGTAGGAAAATTACAGACCTCTCATTATTCTAAGTAGGAGAACTTGAGCAAACAGTGGCTGACTAAATGCTTTTTGGCCCCACTGTATATGATGATTAGACTCTGCGGTTCCAAAAGTTTTGGAGAAGACTCTATAGTTGTGTTTAATTCCTAAGGCTGCATCCTCTGGAGTTCGCATTTAAAGGCTGCATGTAGATCATCGAGATGGTCTCATTTAAGAAAAGGAACTGTTAGATTACAAATAAAGAAATTACAATATTTTACACCTCACTAGGAATAACAATACATTTTTATTAAGGTTGATTTCTTAAATAAGACATCCTTGACAACATAGTCAGCCTTCAAATGTGACCTCCGGAGTACGCAACCCTCGAAGATGCAGCATAAATATCTATTCCTGCCCCTGGTCTCTGTGTGTTGTAGTGAAATGGATTACCTTAATGGAAATTCACGTACGAGGAGGAGAAGAATCAAAGTCAGAGTGCAGCAGCATTTAATGAGTATTGCAATGGAGGCTATGGAGCAGGCAGATCAGGCTGTGGACCAGGCAGTGCAAAATGTTGAGGACAATGGTGATGAAGCTGTTAATCGGGATTTTGATGTTGATATTGAAGTTGATGACTTGGACATGGCAAGTGATCCTGATGAAGACTCTTGCTCCGATAATCTTGAAGAGGAACCCCATAATGATGCTAAAAGGAAACTGGCTGAATGGGCAGCTAACCGAAATGTGTCTCATTCTGCACTTTCAGAACTATTAGGAATACTTTTGGAGCTAGGTTTGGATTTACCAAAGGATCCTAGAACTCTCCTCAGTACAGTGAAGGAATGTGATGTGAAAGAGATGGGTCAGGGTAGCTACTATCATTTTGGCCTTACAAGTGCAATAATTTCAGAACTGAAAATTACAAGCGAGAGTGAATTGACAACAGATACATTGACTGTTCGTGTGAATGTTGATGGATTACCTCTTTCAAGGAGCTCTAATATGCAGTTGTGGCCTATATTGGGTCAAATAGTTGAATTGAAAAAAGCAAATGTGTTTATAATCGGTGTCTATGCAGGTCCATGTAAACCTGAATCTGTAAATGACTACATGCATGATTTTATTGAAGATTTAAAAGTTGTCACAAGAGTTGGTGTAACTTTTAATGGTAAACACTACAATGTACCACTGCCAGATGCGTTTATCTGTGACACTCCAGCAAGAGCCTTTTTAAAATGTGTCAAAGGTCATGGTGGCTACAGTTCTTGTGAGCGTTGCACGCAGTATGGCATTTATCTTGATGGTAAAGTTGTGTTTCCTGACATGGATTCAAGCCCAAGAACAGACGCTCAGTTTGAGCAAATGTTTGATGAAGAGCACCACCACTCTAAATCACCTCTTCAGGGCCTAGGCATTGGCATGGTGTCCAGTTTTCCTTTGGACTATATGCATTTAGTTTGCTTGGGCATTGTCCGAAAATTAATTGCTCTGTGGTTCAAGGGACCGTTGCAGTGTCGGGTTTCGTCTTCTACTCTGTCTGCTATCTCGGATCACTTGAAACTATGTAGACCAAGCTTACCTCGGAGCTTCTCCAGAAAGCCGCGTTCTTTGTCTGAGTACAGCCAATGGAAGGCTACAGAATTCAGACAATTCTTATTATATACAGGGCCTGTTGTGCTTTTTAAAAGATTACCACGTCATCAGTACAAAAACTTTCTTGTGTTGTCATCTGCTATGAGAATACTTTTGTCTCCAATGTGTAGAGAATTTTATGGGTATGCCCAAAAATTACTAAGATTTTTTGTTACCAGCTTTGAGAAGATATATGGGACAAAATATTTGGTTAACAACACACACAGTCTTTTACATTTAGCAGAAGATGCCAAAAAATATGGCCCCCTGGATTCAGTTTCGTGTTTTCCATATGAGAATTATTTGGGAAAGTTGAAAAAAATGGTGAGAAGACCACAGAATCCTGTGCAACAAATTGTCAGGCGTGTTTATGAAAGGCAATTATTTGCTCGTATGTCTGAAGAAATGCCTGAAAATGTTAAACTGACACAGCCTCATGATTTTGGACCAATGCTGACAGAATTTCCCCTGCATCAGTGTGTTCAATACAAAGTTTACAAACACAAAGACAAAATGATCTCAAGCTCAATTGGTGCCAATTGTTTTGAACTTGAAGGAAGAGTTGGGATTGTGCGGAACATTGTGCATTCCACCAGAGGAACACATGTGGTGTACGAACTTTTTGAGACAGGGACATGTTTTTTCAACTACCCAATTGATTCTACATCTCTTGGAGTCTATTTAGTATCAAAACTGTCTGGTCAGCTTTCCAGTGCTCCAGTGACAGACTTCACTAAACCGCTGCTTTTATTGCCTCTTAATAATATGTTTGTGGCTTTGCCTCAGCTACACACTACATGATTTATTGAACTCTGCAGGATGTCATCGTTCAGTGTTGTGGAGTTTGTGGATGAGGTTGACCCTGATGGATGCAAGAAAATGGACATAATTCCATTTGAGTGGTTCAAGGGCACAGAGAGAAACGAATGCTGGTGGCCACCAGCCTCACTGGCCAATGTAACAAAGGCTGTGAAAGAGCACACACCACCAGCCAGCAACTGGATAACGTGTAATGTCCGTGTAATACGAAATGCAGGTAACTGATTTTACTCCTTTATTACATATAGTAGAATAAATACTGCCATTAATTAGTTATTTGACCCTTGAAGTCTTTGTTTGTGTTCATTTCTTTACATCTTTGTTTTTTAAAGTAATACATAAAGGGATGATATAACTATAGGTTTTCACTCCTACTAAGCAGGATCACACCAGGCTTTACATAGTTTATTAAGTAAATCAATGTGCTCTTGATAGATAGGAAAGGAAACCTGAAACCACAATAGCACTTTGCAGATAAGATGTGAAATCTAATTTATAGTTATTTGCATACATTCTGGAACAAATGTTGCATTCGTGGCACTAAACGCTAATGCGAATTTCAAAATCTGCCTCACTCCTGTTATTGTGTATCATTCTCTTTTATAGCTACTTATGCCAAAGCTAGGGTTAAACTCCACCAAGCTGAGTATTCATCAGATTTGACAGACACAGATGCAAATATCTCAAGAAAAAAAAGGTAGGTGTTATTAGGAGTAATGCAGGTTAGTTTCCATGCCCTCTATAAATAATATGAAGGTAGTAGGTATGGTGTGTGTCTTATGTTTGTTAACTTCTCTAGGCCAAGTGCAAAACTTCTCCAGAGTCAACAAAGCACCCAACTGGAATCAAGTGAGCATTCAGATTCTTCAGATGAGCTTCCACCCACGCCACCAAACCAACTCCTTTGGTCAGCAGTAACAGAAGTGAGCAATTACTTCAATAACCCCACTGACCAACAAGGCACCAGCCCCACAGGCCGAGGAATTTGCTGCTCTACAGCCCGAGGAGTTACCACCCCCACTGCTACAGTGACCAACCCCACAGCCCGAAGAGTTACCAGCCCCACTGCTACAGTGACCAACCCCACAGCCCGAGGAGTTACCAGCCCCACTGCTACAGTGACCAACCCCACAGCCCGAGGAGTTACCAGCCCCACTTGTGAAGCCATGTTCACTAAAATTCTAACAATTTTAGAAGAAGTGAAGGAGACACAAAGTGTTCATGGAAAGATGTTGAATGCCCTGCTGAAAAAGCAAGACGGATCGATGGTAGAGGTTCCTGAAGGAGTGATCTTACCTCTGAAAACCCAGGCTGACCTTGAGGCTCTTGATCAGAAGCTGGGGGATCGTAGTGTCATGTCTGCTGTTGTAAGTTTACATTATTTATTACATCTAAGGTCAAAAACACCTAGGCCTACAATAAAAAATTGGTGCATTGCTGTGGTTTATTTTGCTGTTTTTATTTTATTTAGTGCTATAAGTCTAAAATAAAGTTTGAATATCAGCCAGTTTTAATTGGTAAATAAAAAATAATATATAAATGTATATATATATATATATATATATATATATATATATATATATACGTGCTTACTTATATATATATATATATATATATATATATATATATATTTATATCAAATAATTTTCCGTCTACTTTGAGTAATTAATTTGATTAATCTTAGCTTATTGTTTTTGCAGTTTATGTAAACCTTTGCTTTCTCTCTTTGGCTCTCATCAATTAGGTTGCCATGGTGGCAGATGTGGGTGGCACAAGCATAGATGACGCAACGAGAAGAATGATGAAATACATCTTTTCGAATGAGCTGGCATTGGAGTACAATTTGTTTGGGCGTCATGGGAAAAAAAAGTTTAAAGATTTGCGTATTTTCAACGTTGTGTATGGTAAGTAAATTAACTTAATATAACTTAAGTTGTTAATACTGATTTTAAATTTGATGGTAACACTTTACAATAAGTAATAAGTTATAAGTTATTATTAACATGCATTAACTACCATTAGCTAACACTGAGCAATGCTTTTGTTACAGTATGATTCTTTTTTAACATTAGTAAAAGTCCCTGTAAAGTCAAAATTAAGTATGTGTTCTGAGTTTGTCAGAAAAATGTGTTATTAGCCACCTAGCCAAATTTGAATGATAAAAAAACAGGCAAGTACATAAAATAAGCTATCAAAATCATGGAAAAATGAGCAGTTATCTCTGTTCTCAAACACTGGGGGCGTGTCCGCTGGCTGCACTGAAACCACGCCCACTCGCGGGAAAGCTGTCGATGGTGATATTAGCTGATACTGTTTTCGCGACGGGAGGATGAAAACTGAGGCGGGAGATAGTCGTTTCCGCCCCGTTCACCAGTAACAGCGGATTATCAGTGAATCCCAGTTGTGTCTAAGGAAAGTTTATAAAACCTTTTAACTGTCTAACTCCACATTTCAGTACTTCACAGTTCACAGTCTTTGTAATATGTTTTAGCAATACATATGCAACATTTATAATGTGTTTAGAATTTTTTTGTAGAATTGCCTTTACAGGGACTTAAATGAAAACACAACTGACCATTGTTAATTCATATTGACTCAGGTCCATTAAGCTATATTTACAAGTAAAATGTATTATATAGGTAATAAACTAACAACAAATAGAACATTATTGTAAAGTGTTACCAATTTAATTTAAAAATCTGCAGACAGAATGTCTGCTGTTAAATTATGATTACTTATTGAATTTCCATTGAAATGTACCATATGTTTCCTCCCCACGTGCTTACTTAATCCTGTAAAGCCCGACATGAAATAATAATCAGAAAATCGATTTTATTTAAATTATGCATGCAGTACATTAAACTTTTAGACAAAATATGTTTAATAGAAGGACAGACACAGGTAAGCAAATTTCCCTGTTACGTTTTGCTGTGAGTGTGGACTGCCTTAGACTGAGCAGACACATCAAATCAGGTTTGTTGCATTAAATCCATCAGACAATGTTCTACCACATAATATTTTTTAGAACATAAACACCAAATGGTGAATTATTTTATTATTTCTTGAGACCTTGTAAAAATTCTACATTGTCGATGGCATGTTTGCCATGCTGAAGTTCATTGTCATCAAATTTTGAGTGGTTTGTCAGATTCGAATTGAGTCATCCAGAATGTGATTATCTGCTGCAACTGATCCACAGCCAATTGATCAGACCTTCCCTATTTGTAATTAGTTTGCTTTTAAATTCATTTGTTTTTGTGTTTTTCATTTGCAGAGGCTCTTAAGAACAACCCCCTTACATCAAAGGTCAACCAGCAAGAAGCTGAGAGGGCACTGTCAAAATGGTTCACTGGAGCAAGAGACAGAGGAGGACAAAGGGCATCTAGAATGCACCAAAAAAATGCTGCAGTTTAAAGTTTGCTGAAAAGATTAATAAGATATAAGAAGTTGCTGCGTCTAGCTGTTTCAGTTCTTTTACTTTTTTTCTTCTGATTATTTTGTTCTCAAATTTCTTATTAAAGTGGGTTGACGGCTTTCCAAAACACACAAGGCTGTTTCCATAATAGTTTTGTGACATAAACATGACATAATGATGGTAAGTTAAATAAAGCTGGATTTGATTTTGAACATATTTTAGTCTCACTGTGTTCTCTACTGCTTTCTGCTGGTCATTTTTTATCTTTTATTTGTGAGGTTTTTCTATTCAGATTTGCCTACGTAAGCTTAGTTCAAAAATAACATTTTGTCTGCACCTCTAGTAAATAACATGTTTGTTGTTAAGTTGTCTGTTCAGAATTGTGATCTCTGTCTGAAACACTGAAAGAATCAGGATTCTCCTTTTAAACTAATTCTAACTTAAGTTATTAAAACTGACTCTTAAGTCGAGTCATCCTGGAAATTTAAGAATCATCCACACCTGTGGTCACATCAAATGCCCATTTTAATCCCTGTTCAAATGTTCAAAGCTTTCAGAATTCAATCTCACTCTGTGCTCTAATGCTTTAAAACTTGTTTGTGGTGTTGGTACTCATTTAGATGGAACCCAGATGATCCCTATTTGGGCCCCACCTAAAGCCTATGTGAAAATCCTGGATAAAACCTAAATGAGTAAGTAGTTGGGGCCAACATGCATGGAAAAACCCACTTACAGCCCAAGTAGTAACCTTGTAGTACCCCCCCAAAAATAAAGATGGGACCAAGGTGGATCTTGTGCATGCAGCCCAGTTGGGGCCCTCCTGTTTATAAGTGCCATCCTATAGGAAATCCATGTGGGCCGTTGACATGGGACCATTATGTAACCCGTGGACAATCCCATACAGAGCCCATTTTTCAGCCCATTTCAAACCCACATGGGCCCCACCTACAAATGTTGACTGAGGCCCGAGATGGGTCTTGTGCATGTTGCCCACCTGGGTCCGACCTAGTACCAAGTGCAATCCTACATGAAATTCATCTGGGCAATTAACATGGGGCCATTATGTAACCCGCGGACAATCCCATACAGAGCCCATTTTCAACCCATTTAGAGCCCACATGGGCCCCACACACAAATGTCGACTGGGTTAAAGCTGGGCCCGAGATGGGACTTGTTCATGTTGCCCACTTGGGTCCGACCTAGTACCAAGTGCAATCCTACATGAAATTCATCTGGGCAATTAACATGGGGCCATTATGTAACCCGCGGACAATCCCATACAGAGCCCATTTTTTCAGCCCATTTCAAACCCACATGGGCCCCACATACAAATGTTGACTGGGTTAAAGCTGGGCCCGAGATGGGACTTGTTCATGTTGCCCACTTGGGTCCGACCTAGTACCAAGTGCAATCCTACATGAAATTCATCTGGGCAATTAACATGGGGCCATTATGTAACCCGCGGACAATCCCATACAGAGCCCATTTTTTCAGCCCATTTCAAACCCACATGGGCCCCAAATACAAATGTTGACTGGGTTAAAGCTGGGCCCGGGATGGGACTTGTTCATGTTGCCCACTTGGGTCCGACCTAGTACCAAGTGCAATCCTACATGAAATTCATCTGGGCAATTAACATGGGGCCATTATGTAACCCGCGGACAATCCCATACAGAGCCCATTTTTCAGCCCATTTCAAAACCATATTGGCCCCACATACAAATGTCGACTGGGTTAAAGCTGGGGCCGATATAGGTCTTGTGCATGTTGCCCACTTGGGTCCGACCTAGTACCAAGTGCAATCCTATATGGAATTTATCTGGGCAATGAACATGGGGCCATTACGTAACCCGCGGACAATCCTACATGGGGCCCATTTTTCAGCCCATTTCATACCCATATGGGCCCCACATATAAATGTTGGCTGGGGTGTTAGTTAGTGTCATTTTCCTTATACATCTTTTGCCATTCCCATTACATCATTCACAATATGTCACATTTTAAAATGAAACATTTCCTAACATTTATCTTCTTTAAACAATTACTTCAATTATATACTTAATCTCTCAGTCTAAATAATATTCAACAACTCTTCTCTTTTTTTCTAAATCAGTCCTCCTTAACTTTTGTTTTTTTAGCACAAGCTTCAAATTTGGAATTTTTTTTTTGTATTTTAACACATGTCCTCCAATACTCTGATGTTTCATATCATTTCTGACCACATTTCCCTTTTCTTTGCTTCTGGATTTTATGGTAGACCCATCCACTATCTTCACCTGGGCAAAGTCAACGTCTTCCACACTCAGTTCATACGTCATTTCTTTATTCATTTCTGATTTACCATTCACCTTTTCCTTATCTCTGTGCTGATTTTGTTCTTCTTTCTCATTATTTTGTCCATGCCCCTTTTCACTGGCTTTTGATTCGAAGACATTATTTTCTTCCCTCATTGTCCCTTCCAATCCAACCATAACACTCTTGATGTTTCTTATTTCTGTCCCTTCAATATCATTCTCGGCTTCCACTTTTAACTCAGTTTCCATTACATCATTTCTTTGAGATTTTCTTTTTCTCTTTTTCGCTACCCCATCCACCACAGCTTTCCCTTTCTCAGTTTCTTTCCCATTTCTTGTTTTAAAGTCCCGTGGCTCAAAGTCTTTTTCTCCTTCTCTCATTTCTTGTTAGTAGTGATATGATGGACCATCTGTCAAAATGATTGATGGTGACCTTTGACCCGCCCCCTCCCTGTGCCCTGTGTTTGACCCTGCCCCTCCCCCCTGTGTCCTTGGGTGACCTTGTGTCGTATGACCTGGCGTGTAATTGGATAATAGGTGTGGCATGTTTGTGGCCTCGTGATTATAAGGGAATCATTGATATAATGTAAGATTTTATGTTCGAAGGGGGTCTCCGATCCTTGTGATTATAAGGGAGCCATTGATTTGATGTGAGGTTTCATTTTTGAACGGGATCGTCCCACCGCATTCCAGAGCAGATGGGGATTGCTGGGGCAGAGAAAATATCAAATGCGTTACACTAAAGTTTAAAAACACTCTTTAAAAGTGTATAAATGAAATGGTTATTTACATTTAGTCAATTACAGATATTTCATACTAACTAGCTTTGAAAAACGTTTCCAGATTCTGTAGAGCAGTCTTATAATGTCGAACCATCACAACACGCTATTAATCTAGCCTTTTTAGAAGTTGTTGTGAATCAAACTCCAAATTGTAATTTGAGTGAACGCTTGCAAGAACTATTAAACGCACACGACATTCCTGTCGTACAATATGGTGGTGTTTTAAATAACCATACCGCATTATGCGACAGTGCTGATCCCCCTACAGGTCCTGAGTGTAATCATACGGAAGATTGTTCTGGTAATGATGATGATTCTGTGTGTATACCTGAATGCAATATGTCTCCCCCTATAGGAGGTCTTGATACTTCACGACCATCGACTACCAACCCAGCAACCCCTTCAGGTAATATCCATACTTCACATTCGGCTAGTAGTGATCCCGATACTCGTATAGACTCGCGATTAAGTCGTACGGACATTGACGCTTTGATTCGGGACGGTGGATTTGTAAGCGGATACAACTTTTTACCGTGACCTCATTTCAATAGTGTCTCGTTGAGAAGGACCATGAATCTGAGAGAGATTAATTCTACAGATCTGGCTGCTTATCACATTTTCTTACACGATACTTTGAGCGAAATTGTTACGTTTGCTAGAGATATCGGAGGTGAATCTCCAGTGATTAACATAGCCGTGTCGGCCCCGAGTTTACAAACGCCCGTCAGCAGTGTTTTAACATCTGGAAATAATTATGATATCAATGCATTTCTCGACCAAATTGAAAAAGTCGTACAGAGTAGCGATCAGATTTTATCGGACGAAGCCATGGAGTTTGACGCTACCGTAGTCATGAGCAGACGTGGCGGGGTGCGTCGTAAACTTTCAGATCTGGCTGTCGATCAGGTAATCAAGAGAAAAAAAGACTAGTTTATTTTGCCCCACAAATATTTCTAATAATTTGTGCTTTTCTATTTGTCTCGCACGATTTCTCTATCCCCAATTACCCGAGATCGAGTTAGAGAATGTGGCTACAGCCATCCAAAACAACGCAGGATTCACGAACCAAGACCAAATAGCTCTTAGCGATATAGCATCGTTTGAACAAACGCTAGGTATTAAAATCGTTGTTTTTCACAGATCGAATGCAGGGGCCTTAGAAACGTACAGATACCACGATGACCCCCACCCAAAAACGGTTTGTCTCTACCTGCATAACGATGCTCATTATTACATGATCCTGAATTTGACAGCTTTCATCGGAGCAGATTACATCTGTAAATTTTGCAATAAAGGATACACAAGTCGGAAAAATCATCGTTGTAAACATGCCTGCGATGTATGCTTCGACGCTGAATGTTACAGATTCCCTAAAAGAACAGTACATTGCCCCGACTGTCTGCGGTACTGTAAATCGAGCTATTGCTATGAAATGCATAAAATAACGCCTCATGGTCATGAAGACCCCCCTTGCTCTGTTATAAAATATTGTAATCGTTGTAATAGACACTACGAGGTTAAACGGGGTGCGAAAAAAACAGCACGAATGCCCGCCCGAACGTTGCGTCCATTGCCGTGAGCTTCTCACAACCCCGGGGTCTCACCAATGCTTTATACAGCCCATCGCGCCTAAGGAGGCTTGTGAGAAATACATTTTCTATGATTTTGAAACCCGCTATGAGAATGGGAGACACATGGCCAATTTTGTTTGTGCAATCACGTTCAAAGGTGAGAAATTTGTGGCAGAGGGGGTCGACTGTATAGCGCGGTTAATCGCCCATTTCAGACAACCTCGGTATGAAGGTTATTGCTTCATAGCTCATTACGCTTCGAAATTTGATTCTTCTCTAATTTTGCAATATTTTTGCAAGGTCGGACTCGTGCTTGACGTTATAATGCAGGGGTGTAAATTAATTTTAATGTACGATCAGTCTTTTAAACAGCGATACATAGATTCGTATGCTTTCATACCAATGGCTCTCGCCAAGATGCCCTCCGCGTTAGACTTGACGACTGCTGGAAAAGGCTACTTTCCACATCTTTTCAACAGAGTGGAAAATGAAAACTATTTTGGACCATACCCCGACAAAAAGTTCTATAACTACAATAACATGTCCGATAAGGGACGCGAAGAGTTTGATAAGTGGTACTGTGATACAGTTCAGTCAGTGTTGAAGAAGGAGACAGGGTCAGCGAATGATGGAGCTTGTGAGACTTTAATTTGTAACTCTTTCCACGGCGCCTCAGCGCTCTTCACAACAAACTCAAAATAAACCAAATGTTGTCCAATAAACTCTTCCCGCTGAACAGCTTTCTCCGGTTTCCAGGCGTCTAGACTCTTCCCGCTGAACACAGCTTTCTCGGTCACAGCCACGGAGATCAATCGTCTGCACACAGCACTTGCCACAGTCTCCTACAAGCTCCAAGTTCTCTCTCCCACTCTCTCTCTGCATGTGGCTTTTACAGTCTCCCCGCTCCAATCACTGCAATTAGACACAGGTGTTCATCATTTGCACTTGACCCACTTACTCTCCGCGCAGCTCATTGACTCGTCTCTCACTACAGATGCCGCGAAAACCACGCCCCCGTACAACATACCCCCACTGCCCGACTCAGGCCGGGGAACCGTCCGGCCTGGACCCCCCTCCCCCCTCCTCCTCCTGGAGAGGAAGTCGGCCACAGCCATCTGCGTCCCCGGCCTGTGGACCACCTGAAACTTAAAAGGTTGTAATGCCAAATACCACCGGGTGATCCGCGCGTTGGTATATTTCATGCGGTGGAGCCATTGGAGGGGCGCGTGGTCCGAACACAGGGTGAACTCCCGGCCCAGGAGGTAGTAGCGGAGGGTGAGGACAGCCCACCGGATGGCCAAACACTCCTTCTCAATGGTGCTGTACATCGTCTCTCTCTTCGAAAGCTTCCGACTGATGTACAGCACCGGCCGTTCCTCCCCCCCCACCTCCTGGGACAGAACCGCGCCCAAACCCCTGTCCGACGCGTCTGTCTGTAGGGTGAAAGGGAGAGAAAATTCAGGAGCATGCAAAAGCGGGCCGCCGCATAGAGCAGCCTTTATCTGGGTAAAAGCCCGCTGGCACTGCTCCGTCCACTGGACCGTATCTGGAGCGCCCTTTTTAGTTAGGTCAGTCAGCGGGCTAGCGAGGTCCGAATAGTTAGGTACAAACCGTCTATAATATCCCGCTAGCCCCAGGAACTGCCTAACCTCCTTTTTGGTCTTAGGGCTTGGACAGGTCGCAACTGCAGCTGTCTTATCAATTTGGGGACGCACCTGTCCATGTCCCAAGTGGAACCCCAGATACCTTACTTCCACCCGCCCAATTGCACACTTCTTAGGGTTAGCCGTGAGCCCAGCTCTTCTCAGCGTTTTTAGGACCGCACGCAAATACTGCATATGACGCTGCCAATCATTACTATAGATAATGATATCATCCAAGTAAGCAGCGGCATATGCAGCATGCGGCCCGGAGAATTCTGTCCATCAAACGCTGAAAAGTCGCCGGTGCCCCGAACAACCCGAACGGAAGCGTGACAAATTGGTGTAATCCAAACGGCGTGGTAAAAGCTGTTTTTTCTTTGGATATTGGAGATAAGGGGATCTGCCAATAGCCCTTCGTTAAGTCCAGTGTCGAATAAAATCGAGCGGAACCAAGCCGATCAAGCAATTCGTCAATCCTCGGCATTGGATAAGCATCAAATTTAGACACCGCGTTCACCTTTCTATAATCCACACAGAATCGAACCGAGCCGTCAGGTTTCGGTACTAAAACTATCGGGCTCGCCCAGTCACTGTTGGATTCTTCTATTACCCCCATGTCCAGCATCGTCTCTAATTCGGCTTGAACCACTTTTTTTGTGTTCTGGTAAACGATACGGGCGGCAACATACCACAGCCCCCGGATCCGTCTCAACGTGGTGCTGAATGAGATTCGTTTGGCCAGGTATGGGCGAGAACACATCTGCAAACTCTGCTTGCAAATTCTTAATGTCAGTGAGCTGCGAGGGTGAGAGGTGGTCGCCAGAGGGAGCCAGAGCGAAGGAATGGGGTTTGATATTCGCTTTTGGCCCGAGATCCTCCTCCCCACTCACCACCGTCGCCAGCCTCATTCCCTCAGCCTCAACCCATTTTTTTAGCAGGTTGAGGTGGTAAATTTGCCGTCCCCCGCCCCTATCTGTTCGAACTACCTCATAGTTGAGATCCCCAACCTGCCGTGTGACCTCAAAGGGCCCTTGCCACTTTGCGAATAATTTCGAGCTGGACGTGGGAAGTAATACAAGGACCTTATCTCCTGGTGCAAATTGACAAAGTCTAGATCCCCTATTATATTGCTGTCTCTGTCTGTCCTGGGCCTGTAACAAATTCTCCAAAGATAGCTGCCCCAATGTGTGGAGTTTTGTTCTCAGGTCCAGGACATACTGAATTTCGTTCTTGCTAGCGGATGGTCCGTCCTCCCAAGTCTCTCTCAGTACATCCAACACCCCGCGGGGTTGACGACCGAAAAGAAGCTCGAAAGGAGAAAATCCTGTGGAGGCTTGGGGGACTTCGCGTACAGCAAACAACAGGGGTTCCAGCCACTTATCCCAATTTTTGGCGTCTTCGTGAACGAACTTACGAATCATGGCTTTTAAAGTTCGATTAAACCGTTCGACCAGACCGTCCGTTTGTGGGTGATAGACGCTGGTGCGAATCGATTTAATGCCTAACAACTCGTAAAGTTCGCGGATTGTCCGTGACATAAACGCCGTGCCCTGATCGGTGAGGATCTCTTTCGGGATCCCCACCCGGGAGATTAATGAAAACAGCGCGCTTGCGACACTCTTAGCTGAGATATTGCGAAGCGGAACTGCCTCCGGGTATCGTGTTGCGTAATCTACCAAGACTAACGCAAAACGATGCCCTCGTGCTGACCGTTCTAATGGCCCGATGAGGTCCATGCCAATTCGCTCGAAGGGGACCTGCATCAGAGGAAGGGGGCACAAAGCTGCTTTTGGAGTGGCCGGTGGATTAACCAACTGGCATTCGCGACAAGACGCGCACCACCTGCGCACGTTCTCGTGAATGCCCGGCCAAAAGAATCGGGCCATGAGACGGTTTAGTGTCGCCGTTTGCCCTAGATGACCGGCCATCGGATTACAGTGAGCCGCCTGGAAAAGCATTTCCTGACGGCTTTTTGGGACTAACAACTGGGTTGTATCTTCTTTTGTCTGGGCGTCTCGGGCCACCCGATACAACCTATCTTTAATTATGCAAAAATAGGGGTAAGAGAGCGGTTGGTGCGGGTGGAGTAGTTGACCGTCGATGGACTGGAGCTTATTAAACGCATTTTTGAGCGTCTCATCCTGGGACTGCTCCAAGGGAAAATCATCGCGCTCAGAGAGAATATTTCTCTCTGACACGATCTGTTCCCCGGACGCAGCACCCAGAGGTCCCGGTACAGACTCTCCCACCTGCACCACCGCTGTCTTCCCCTGCTGCTTTTTCCCCCGAGCGGCACCCGCACATAAAAAATTCAATAAGTTCGTAAAGCCCGGCCAATCCGTACCCAAAATTAGCGGATGCCGGAGGTGCGGGTTAACTGCCACCTCCATACTATGCTTTTGACCCCTAAATAAAATTTTTACCGGTATTAAGGGATAACTCACCACCACCCCGTGCACACACCGTACCTTAACCATGCGGCTGTTATCCAATGCGCCCGATCTAATCAGGCTTTGATGAATCGAGGTTTGGTTACATCCTGAATCCACCAAAGCCTGTACCCCCTTGATCCTCACGGGTATCTGGTACAAGCCAGCTTGATCGGGGGCGGCCCGTGGCGCGTCGGGGACCCGGACCAGCGTCCCCACCTCCATCACCGGACACCGATCGATAAAGTGGCCCGGATCCCCACAGCGCCAACAGGCCGGCCCGGGCTTTCCCGCTGTCCCAGCGGCGGGAAGTGGGGCAAGGGATTGGGGTGGGGAGAGCGCAACGACCGGAGCCGGGGAGTGGAATCCCCCGACAGATGACCCCCTCTCCGCCATCCTCCCGGCCGAGGGGGAGTCCCTCTGCCCGCCGGGTCTCCATCGTGGCGCGAGCCGGGGCGCCGGCGCACCCCGAGACCTGGGAGAAGGGATAGATTTTGCAGAGGGGGACGAGAGAGAGACTGGGAAGGGGGAAGAAAAAGAATGGGAGAGAGAGACAGATGGTAGGGGTTCGCTGACCCCCGAGCACGCCACCATGTGATCTTCCGCCAGTTGGATGACCTGGTCCAGCGACGTCGGACGGTGGCACTGGACCCATTGAGCTGTTTTCTTCGGAAGCCTCGTGATGAACTGCTCCAGTGCCACCTGGTCGATGATTGTCTCGACGTCGCTTCCCTCGGCCACCAGCCATTTACGGCAGGAGTCCCGGAGCTGTTGCGCCATCACGAAGGGCCGACCGGCCTCCTCCAGGGTCAGGGAACGGAACCGCTGACGATGCTGTTCCGCGGACCGGCCGACCCGCTGCAGAATGGCGCGCCGTAGATCTTGGTAGACCAGGAGAATGGAGACTGGCAGTTGGTGGGCGGCGAGCTGCGCCTCCCCGGATAGAAGTGGGATCGCAGCGGCCAGTCGGTTTCGGGCCACCCCCGGGCCTCGGCTGTCCTCTCGAAAAGGTCCAGGAATGCCTCCGGTTCATCCTGGGGACCCATCCGGGACAGTGAGAGCGCCGCGGCCGATGTTGTAGCGGGGGTGGCCGCAGCCCCCTGGTCGAAACAGCTCCGGAACAACTCGCGGTCCTCCTGCTGTCCTTGAAGCAGCGCCCGGAAGCGCTGCTCATGTTCCTCCTTGAAGAACAACAGGGCTTGATGTTGTTCCCTTTGCATAGCCGCGAGTGATTGTATAATCTCCGTAAACGGCGATGGTGACGGGCTTGACATGGCGACGGCAGTCTCCTTCTTCCCGGGTTTCGGCACCAGTGTGATACAGTTCAGTCAGTGTTGAAGAAGGAGACAGGGTCAGCGAATGATGGAGCTTGTGAGACTTTAATTTGTAACTCTTTCCACGGCGCCTCAGCGCTCTTCTCAACAAACTCAAAATAAACCAAATGTTGTACAATAAACTCTTCCCGCTGAACACAGCTTTCTCCGGTTTCCAGGCGTCTAGACTCTTCCCGCTGAACACAGCTTTCTCGGTCACAGCCACGGAGATCAATCGTCTGCACACAGCACTTGCCACAGTCTCCTACAAGCTCCAAGTTCTCTCTCCCACTCTCTCTCTGCATGTGGCTTTTACAGTCTCCCCGCTCCAATCACTGCAATTAGACACAGGTGTTCATCATTTGCACTTGACCCACTTACTCTCCGCGCAGCTCATTGACTCGTCTCTCACTACAGACGCCGCGAAAACCACGCCCCCCTACCACAGGTACAGCACTGTTGAGGGTGAGTGGTTTGACTTCAGGAAAGAGTTGCATGAGTACGGAGTAAACAATGTTGTTTTACTACACGAGGGATGCATGAAATACCGGGAAGCATTCATACAATGCACCAAGCTTGACCCTATCAGGTTTACGACACTCGCTAGCAGTTCGATGGGTGTCTTCAAGACACATTATCTCGAGAAAAATACGCTGGCTCTCACTCATAATAACGCGTACGTCCACCAGACTAAGTCCTACTCGGCCGGTTCTATTGAATGCCTTGAGTATCTAAAAAAGACTCGGAACGTCGACATTAACCATGCTGTAAACTATGGTGAAGTATCATTCGGTAACTACTTTTTAGACAGTTACTATGAACAGGATGGTGTGAAGCATGGGTTAGAATACAATGGGTGCCTCTTTCATGGACATAGCTGTCGCTTTGAGCCCCACCATACACACCCCATGTCTGGAGTATCCTTCGGCGTTCTCAGGAGACAGTTTGACGAAAAGGTTGAGATTCTGCAGAACGTGTACGGCTTGCAAATCGAAGTGCTTTGGGAATGTGAATGGGGTAGAATGAAAAAGACCGACGCCTCTATGATGGAATTTATGAGCACTTATACGGCCTCAGAGAGATTGAAACCACGAGACGCGCTGTTTGGAGGACGTACTAATGCTTATAAACTCTATCACAAGGTTACCGAGGGTGAGAAAATAAGTTACGTCGATTTTACCAGCTTGTACCCCTTCTGTCAGGCTAGGAAAAGTTATCCTATCGATCATCCACAAATTATTTTAAAAGATTTTGAGTCGATTGAAAATTACTACGGGCTTGTCAAAGCAACCGTATACCCGCCTCGCAAATTATTGCATCCGGTTCTCCCTTACAGATGCGGAGGAAAGCTCATGTTCCCATTGTGTAGAACATGCGCGCATGACCAAAACCAGACTACTGCCTGTAATCACACAGACGATCAGAGATCCCTCTCGGGGTGTTGGGTTAGTATTGAGCTTTTAAAAGCCGTCGAGAAGGGTTATGCGATAGCCCGGATAGATGAAGTTTGGCATTTTCCACAGTGGTCAGATACACTGTTTGGCGACTATGTAAAAACTTTTTTGCGATTGAAGCAACAGACGTCGGGGTATCCGTCGAACGTTGTCACAGACGCTGAGAAAGCGGCGTACATTCAAGAGTATTTTGAAAAAGAGGGGATTCACCTCGACCCCGAAAAGATCAAGTACAACCCCGCTCAGCGCGCTATCAATAAGCTACTGCTGAATTCTTTGTGGGGCCGGTTCTCCATGAGAGAACAACTACCGCAAACTAGTCTGGTGAATGACCCCGAAGAATTCACCAGAACCGTTTTTGGTAATACCGACACGCTGACATATTTCACATTTGTGTCAGACGACGTAGCTCTCGTTCAGCATAAACCCGCCAAAGGGGATGTTTGTAAGACGCAAGACATTAACGTGTTTGTTGGCGCGTTTACAACGGCTCATGCTTGATTGGAGCTCTACGAATTGATGGACAAACTCGGCGATCGAGTGCTATATTCTGACACAGATAGCGTAATATTCGTATCTAGGGATGGGGACTGGGAACCCCCTCTGGGGGATCATTTGGGGGAGCTGACGAATGAAATAGATGATGGAGACTATATTACGGAGTTTTGTTCTAGTGGCCCTAAATCGTACGGGTATCGAACCGTCAAAGGTAAAGTGTGCATGAAAGCCAAGGGAATAACGCTGAATGCAAAAAATTCCCAAGCTATCCGCTTAGACACCCTGATTGGTCTGGTTGACAGCTATGTGACATTGCACGATAGTACGCAATACATCATCGCTCACACTGAAAATATTGTGAGGAATAAAAAGACTCTCACATTGCACAACAAATCAGTCGCTGAAAAGTTTAAGGTGGTGTATAATAAGCGCAGACTTTTACCCGATTTCACCACACTCCCTTATGGCTACTGAGTCGTTGACAAACAGAGGGGGAAGGATTGTCTCTGATTTTGATTTCAGGTTTCAACATCCATTTAGCTGTGTTATAAGCGGACCATCCAATTCTGGAAAGTCTTATTTTGTAAAAATTTTGCTGGAAAAAGGTCTGAATTTGATTTCCGAGAAAATTGAAAACATTGTTTTTTTGTATGATTGTTGGCAACCTCTGTACGATGAATTGCTTAAATTGTATGACATTAAATTTATCGAAGGAATACCCCAGAGTCTGAATGATGATGATTTACTCCCGGTCAACAAAACAAATCTTCTAATCGTGGATGATCTAATGCAGCAAGCAAGCGCCAACTCTGAACTTCAAAGAGTTTTCACACAATACGTGCACCACTGCAATCTCAGTGCCATCTATATAGTGCAAAATCTATTTGTTCAGGGTAAATCCAGTCGAACCATCAGCTTAAATACCAATTACATGATCCTGTTTAAAAATCCTTGGGACGCCAATCAAGTAGCGGTACTAGGACGACAAATGTACCCCGGAAATACGAAATACTTTATGGAATGTTATAACGATGCAATCAGCCAACCTTTTGGATATCTAATGATAGACTATAAAGCAAAAACTCCTGAACAATAGCGTCTCAGAACGGGGTTACTGTCAGAACGACAGGTGGTTTACATCCAGAAAAAAAGAAGAACGTGATAAATCATTATGTCTGCCAGACTTTGTAAGCATCTACCGGCTTTAAAACTGCTACATAAAGCATCGCCCAAACAATGTCGGCTTATTTTACAATCGGCATCGAACGAATTCATTTTAACTCTGTGTGAAGTTGCGCTTAACATTCTCCATGGTACGATTCCGGTCAATCAAAAACAGTATCGAAGACTGAAAAAGAGAAAAGCTGAAATAAAATTCGTCGCCGATAAAAAAATCGGTCTAGCGGCTAAGAAACAAGTCTTCAATCAGACGGGGGGCTTTCTTTTACCTCTCTTGAGCGTCGCCGTCCCATTCATCTCAAGCTTGATAGCAAACAGATAGGGCTACTATGGAGTATGCCGAGAAGATGTATTTAGTTCCGCATCATCAGCTGGATAAGATGAAAAGTGAAAATAGGGGTTCAGGGGTAACGTCGTACGAGGTTCACACATGTACGACTTGTTAAAAAATGTTACGGCCCGCTATAAGGTTCGGGATGACAGGAGACCTGTAGGATGGACTGAATTTCTACAGGCTTTTGCCGAATTAAACATACCCTTTTCTACAGTGCCAAACCATTATGTCAGACAGGCGATTAACGCTCTAAAGAGTAGCGTGGACACACCCGTATCGACCCCTGTCCGGGCTTCTAAAAAAGTCAGAAGATATTCCGCAAGTCCAGAGGTAAAAGACGCCATGTTTAAATCACCGACTAACGATCGATGGAAATGGCTGGAATTTTAATGACTTCTTCGAATATTTGAAGCTGTTTATGTACCACATGATTAATCTGAGAATAAAAGACTAGAAAATATTATCGTTTTTAGAATTTTATTTATGTCAAGCAAAATACAATGTTGATCGGTTATCAAAAACGACAAAAAGTATCACACGTCTGCACACACTGAACACACGATAATAGTTTATCATTACAAACATCAGGTTTTAATTTCTTCACAAATAGCGAAACCATTTTATCATTTTAATATAATCATCTGTGTATAGTTTCATCACATGGTTATAGTCATGACCTCCGGCTAAATGATATAGAAAAAACACACAGTGCTGTCCACACGTATCTGATGAAAAATCCTGGACGCGTCTGTTGGAATATAAGACATCGACATCATTGGCTTCTAGAAAGTTACTGATGGTGATTGGAAAGCGAGGGCTGTTGGGTGGGTTACCGAAACTGTCGAAAAAGCATGCCGATCCCTCATGGGGCAAATAAACAGCGACCCAATGTTCACCAGGCAATCGAGCCGGGTGGGTGTTAATGATTCCCATCGATGGTAAGATCCTTAAAGGGTTTTTGGGTAGTTGATCGCACGGTAGAACTCAGAGAAAATGAGTCCTGCATGTAATTTTATCCATGACGGCGGTTAGTTGTAATGTATCCATCTTAATAGTAATCGACCAGTACTTGTCTGCGGTTAGACACTTCAATGATGCTGTCAAAAACAGCATAAATAAATAAATTAACTGTATTCGGTAGTGGTTGTCTGAAGCGGGCTTCGAGTCGGATATTCCCGGACTTGATGAGTGAGATGTGTTGTCCGCATTCCTCGTCGGGTGTGAGATTAAATGCGTAAAGCGTGTAACCGTCCAGGAAATCACTCCTGTCGATAGAGAGCGACTGGTTTTTAAGGTGTCTTCCAGTCGTCATCGCCAGCTGATAAAATTCACGTACGGCCAAACCGGCTTCAAAATTAGGTTGTAGAGGCTTCGCTGGGAATTGTTGTCCATCTACATAGACCGCTAAGAACTCTAGATCGTAGTGTTTAAATGCACAAGTAATAAACTGTGTTTTAATCGATATGGGCATAAACTGTATGTTTTTATCCATGAGGGCGTTTTCATGGCTTGCTTCAACATTAGAATTTAAATAGCACGCGCTCCCAGTGGACGCGGTTACATTAGCACCTCATTTGCTGTAATGAGGTGAAAGGGAAAATCCTGACATCTCTTGCTTTTCATACAGATTACATCAACTGAGAATAGTTGCTTTTTATATAACTGACTTAAATTAAAAGAAGAAAATCCCAGCTTCATAAAGAGAGATCTTTCGTGTGTCTGTGACAAGTATTTAATGAGTTACAGCTCTTTTTTCGGACGCGTTTCAGAAAGATTTTTGCGGAGACAGAGTGAGCTGAAAGCGCACCCTGTTTAATTTATTTATTTTACAAAAACACAAGGTTTTGATATTAATAAGAGTGTACATAAAAAAGAAGACCCTCTATAGTTTATAATCATGTATCGATTTTATTTATATGACCATCAATGACGGAGTATTTTAAGTCTATGTTGCAGCTGTGTGAAAAAAACGATCAAAACGCGGGGGCGCGTTTTTGGTCCCCAGGGGGTTAAAATCAGCTTCTTTATGGTATGCCGAACGACGGAGAGCATCATTCAGTATCACTCCTAAAATTGTGGCGAGTCTTCCGTAGAATGTTACTGAAACGTTGGGTCTCGCCAACAGAAACACTTTATTTTGTAATTCATCGTGGTCCAATAGACCAGTTGGTGCAAGAACTTTATTTATCGCTCGGGTGATCGCACGAATGTTCGCATAGTACCCCCCGCTTATTTCTAATTTCCTTGATACAAAAAACCCAGACAAGTCTTTTTTAAACGGATCGCTGTCTTGTAGGGTTCCGGCATTCTGGGGTCCAGGGGCCGTATGTAGCGTGAAATATCCATCCTCGTCAGTAAAGGAGTACCAACTTCTAGGATATTTGATTTCGGCGAGTCCAACTTCCCACCCTCCTTTCAAGTTTATAGCTTTTGCTAGGCTGGTTGTATAGCTGAATATGCGATTTTCTTGATAAACCGCCAACGATGCATTGCAGGGTAATGTGACGTAGAAACCGTGTTCATCCATGACAATCCTCGACACGTATGAGATCATTCGGATAACACACCCATGTTTTAAGGAGATTGTAAGTCCACCAGAGTTTTTTTATCAATATAGCTGTTAAATTTCGAAGGCCATCCTAGCCATTTCACTAAAACAAGCGTAGATTTCCCCTGTTTTTTCTGACCTAGAATCTTTTCCACCTTAAAAGATTTGTTTTCACTTACAATTATTTTTTGCAACTCTTTTTCATAAAAAACACCATCGATGACCTCGCCGTCGTAATCCGATAGTCTGTAGACCGGGGGACACCGTGGAATACAAGAGGATATGGTAAAAAATTCTTCTGGGAGACACGTGGCCAATTTTGTTTGCGCAATCACGTTCAAAGGTGAGAAATTTGTGGCAGAGGGGGTCGACTGTATAGCGCGGTTAATCACCCATTTCAGACAACCTCGGTATGAAGGTTATTGCTTCATAGCTCATTACGCTTCGAAATTTGATTCTTTTCTAATTTTGCAAGATTTTTGCAAGGTCGGACTCGTGCTTGACGTTATAATGCAGGGGTGTAAATTAATTTTCATGTACGATCAGTCTTTTAAACAGCGATACATAGATTCGTATGCTTTCATACCAATGGCTCTCGCCAAGATGCCCTCCGCGTTAGACTTGACGACTGCTGGAAAAGGCTACTTTCCACATCTTTTCAACAGAGTGGAAAATGAAAACTATTTTGGACCATACCCCGACAAAAAGTTCTATAACTACTATAACATGTCCGATAAGGGACGCGAAGAGTTTGATAAGTGGTACAGCATTGTTGAGGGTGAGTGGTTTGACTTCAGGAAAGAGTTGCATGAGTACGGAGTAAACGATGTTGTTTTACTACGCGAGGGATGCATGAAATACCGGGAAGCATTCATACAATGCACCGAGCTTGACCCTTTCAGGTTTACGACACTCGCTAGCTGTTCGATGGGTGTCTTCAAGACACATTATCTCGAGAAAAATACGCTGGCTCTCACTCATAATAACGCGTACGTCCACCAGACTAAGTCCTACTCGGCCGGTTCTATTGAATGGCTTGAGTATCTAAAAAAGACTCGGAACGTCGACATTCACCATGCTGTAAACTATGGTGAAGTATCATTCGGTAACTACTTTTTAGACGGTTACTATGAACAGGATGGTGTGAAGCATGGGTTAGAATACAATGGGTGCCTCTTTCATGGACATAGCTCTCGCTTTGAGCCCCACCATACACACCCCATGTCTGGAGTATCCTTCGGCGTTCTCAGGAGACAGTTTGACGAAAAGGTTGAGATTCTGCAGAACGTGTACGGCTTGCAAATCGAAGTGCTTTGGGAATGTGAATGGGGTAGAATGAAAAAGACCGACGCCTCTGTGATGGAATTTATGAGCACTTATACGGCCCCAGAGAGATTGAAACCACGAGACGCACTGTTTGGAGGACGTACTAATGCTTATAAACTCTATCACAAGGTTACCGGGGGTGAGAAAATAAGTTACGTCGATTTTACCAGCTTGTACCCCTTCTGTCAGGCTAGGAAAAGCTATCCTATTGATCATCCACAAATTATTTTAAAAGATTTTGAGTCGATTGAAAATTACTATGGGCTTGTCAAAGCAACCGTATACCCGCCTCGCAAATTATTGCATCCGGTTCTCCCTTTCAGATGCGGAGGAAAGCTCATGTTCCCATTGTGTAGAACATGCGCGCATGACCAAAACCAGACTACTGCCTGTAATCACACAGACGATCAGAGATCCCTCTCGCGGTGTTGGGTTAGTATTGAGCTTTTAAAAGCCGTCGAGAAGGGTTATGCGATAGCCCGGAAAGATGAAGTTTGGCATTTTCCACAGTGGTCAGATACACTGTTTGGCGACTATGTAAAAACTTTTTTGCGATTGAAGCAACAGACGTCGGGGTATCCGTCGAACGTTGTCACAGACGCTGAGAAAGCGGCGTACATTCAAGAGTATTTTGAAAAAGAGGGGATTCACCTCGACCCCGAAAAGATCAAGTACAACCCCGCTCAGCGCGCTATCAATAAGCTACTGCTGAATTCTTTGTGGGGCCGGTTCTCCATGAGAGAACAACTACCGCAAACTAGTCTGGTGAATGACCCCGAAGAATTCACCAGAACCGTTTTTGGTAATACCGACACGCTGACATATTTCACATTTGTGTCAGACGACGTAGCTCTCGTTCAGCATAAACCCGCCAAAGGGGATGTTTGTAAGACGCAAGACATTAACGTGTTTGTTGGCGCGTTTACAACGGCTCATGCTTGATTGGAGCTCTACGAATTGATGGACAAACTCGGCGATCGAGTGCTATATTCTGACACAGATAGCGTAATATTCGTATCTAGGGATGGGGACTGGGAACCCCCTCTGGGGGATCATTTGGGGGAGCTGACGAATGAAATAGATGATGGAGACTATATTACGGAGTTTTGTTCTAGTGGCCCTAAATCGTACGGGTATCGAACCGTCAAAGGTAAAGTGTGCATGAAAGCCAAGGGAATAACGCTGAATGCAAAACATTCCCAAGCTATCCGCTTAGACACCCTGATTGGTCTGGTTGACAGCTATGTGACATTGCACGATAATACGCAATACATCATCGCTCACACTGAAAATATTGTGAGGAATAAAAAGACTCTCACATTGCACAACAAATCAGTCGCTGAAAAGTTTAAGGTGGTGTATAATAAGCGCAGACTTTTACCCGATTTCACCACACTCCCTTATGGCTACTGAGCCGTTGACAAACATAGGAGGAAGGATTGTCTCTGATTTTGATTTCAGGTTTCAACATCCATTTAGCTGTGTTATAAGCGGACCATCCAATTCTGGAAAGTCTTATTTTGTAAAACTTTTGCTGGAAAAAGGTCTGAATTTGATTTCCGAGAAAATTGAAAACATTGTTTTTTTGTATGATTGTTGGCATACTCTGTACGATGAATTGCTTAAATTGTATGACATTAAATTTATCGAAGGAATACCCCAGAGTCTGAATGATGATGATTTACTCCCGGTCAACAAAACAAATCTTCTAATCGTGGATGATCTAATGCAGCAAGCAAGCGCCAACTCTGAACTTCAAAGAGTTTTCACACAATACGTGCACCACCGCAATCTCAGTGCCATCTATATAGTGCAAAATCTATTTGTTCAGGGTAAATCCAGTCGAACCATCAGCTTAAATACCAATTACATGATCCTGTTTAAAAATCCTCGGGACGCCAATCAAGTAGCGGTACTAGGACGACAAATGTACCCCGGAAATACGAAATACTTTATGGAATGTTATAACGATGCAATCAGCCAACCTTTTGGATATCTAATGATAGACTATAAAGCAAAAACTCCTGAACAATACCGTCTCACAATGGGGTTACTGTCAGAACGACAGGTGGTTTACATCCAGAAAAAAAGAAGAACGTGATAAATCATTATGTCTGCCAGACTTTGTAAGCATCTACCGGCTTTAAAACTGCTACATAAAGCATTGCCCAAACAATGTCGGCTTATTTTACAATCGGCATCGAACGAATTCATTTTAACTCTGTGTGAAGTTGCGCTTAACATTCTCCATGGTACGATTCCGGTCAATCAAAAACAGTATCGAAGACTGAAAAAGAGAAAAGCTGAAATAAAATTCGTCGCCGATAAAAAAATCGGTCTAGCGGCTAAGAAACAAGTCTTCAATCAGACGGGGGGCTTTCTTTTACCTCTCTTGAGCATCGCCGTCCCATTCATCTCAAGCTTGATAGCAAACAGATAGGGCTACTATGGAGTATGCCGAGAAGATGTATTTAGTTCCGCATCATAAGCTGGATAAGATGAAAAGTGAAAATATCAGAGAGAACATTCAACAGACCGTGGAGAATGATTTGGATGGTGCCATAAGGAGTATTTTACAACGTACTGATTTGAATCCGTATGAAAAAGCCAAACTTTACACAAACACGTTGAGCAGGTTTCTGACCGTTGTTAAACAAGGCGATCGCGAGAGCACCGTTCTAACACGATCATTACCGCATCCGGACCCCGGCCTTAAAGACGAACAACCATCTGCCGTCGTTAGAGACATCGGGGATGCGAAGGAGGACGCCGTCGTGTCCAAGGTTCTGAAGAATGTGCCGTCGAGAAGTGTGAAAAACATCAGATACATATTAGACAAAATGTCTAAAACTAAAGGACTAAGCACATGGAACGATTCGGGGAAGTTGGTGTTCAGGGGTAATGTCGTACGAGGTTCACACATGTACGACTTGTTAAAAAAATGTTACGGCCCGCTATAAGGTTCGGTATGACAGGAGACCTGTAGGATGGACTTAATTTCTACAGGCTTTTGCCGAATTAAACATACCCTTTTCTACAGTGCCAAACCATTATGTCAGACAGGCGATTAACGCTCTAAAGAGTAGCGTGGACACACCCGTATCGACCCCTGTCCGGGCTTCTAAAAAAGTCAGAAGATATTCCGCAAGTCCAGAGGTAAAAGACGCCATGTTTAAATCACCGACTAACGATCGATGGAAATGGCTGGAATTTTAATGACTTCTTCGAATATTTGAAGCTGTTTATGTACCACATGATTAATCTGAGAATAAAAGACTACAAAATATTATCGTTTTTAGAATTTTATTTATGTCAACCCAATGTTCACCAGGCAATCGAGCAGGGTGGGTGTTAATGATTCTCATCGATGGTAAGATCCTTTAAGGGTTTTTGGGTAGTTGATCGCACGGTAGAACTCCGAGAAAATGAGTCCTGCATGTAATTTTATCCATGACGGCGGTTAGTTGTAATGTATCCATCTTAATAGTAATCGACCAGTACTTGTCTGTGGTTAGACACCTCAATGATGCTGTCAAAAACAGCATAAATTAATAAATTAACTGTATTCGGTAGTGGTTGTCTGAAGCGGGCTTCGAGTCGGATATTCCCGGACTTGATGAGTGAGATGTGTTGTCCGCATTCCTCGTCGGGTGTGAGATTAAATGCGTAAAGCGTGTAACCGTCCAGGAAATCACTCCTGTCGATAGAGAGCGACTGGTTTTTAAGGTGTCTTCCAGTTGTCATCGCCAGCTGATAAAATTCACGTACGGCCAAACCGGCTTCAAAATTAGGTTGTAGAGGCTTCGCTGGGAATTGTTGTCCGTCTACATAGACCGCTAAGAACTCTAGATCATAGTGTTTAAATGCAAACGGATTCTTGTCGTAGGCCCCGGTGAATGCGTCATTGTCGACCATGGTTATGATGATAGATTTTGGCAAGGTCCCCAAAAACAAATTTTCTTGATTTGAAACACGTGCCACAGCAGGTATGGAGAAATTTTTTAGACACACCCTATCTATGGGGTACTTGGCGGTTGCCGAGAGTAGCGCCTGGGCATGCCCCAGTCTCACAGGCGGTGATACAGAGACTTTCTTGACAAATAGGGATGCCGACACTATGTTTAGTTTATAATCTACATCGTCTCACCTCATAAGACAGAATTCATCTTTTGCTCTTGTCATGAGTATTTTGACATCCACGCCATTAAGTAATAGTTTTTCCTGAAAGAATAAATCGCTGTGAATAGGTGCCAGCAGCTCCACCACCTTGCTAGCGCTGGTGTAGCGAGATCTCTTCAGCAACCCCAAGTTACGTCCTATGGGGTCATTTGCATCCATCTGACCAGCCGTGTCCTTGTAAAACAACCCCGCGGAGAAAAGAGATTCCAGCGCATGGCTGCTGTAGTTGATCAGGCTTTCAATGATGCATCGATAAGGATATGTACTCGTGCTTTGAGAAATCAATCGATCGCAGAGAGTCACGTCGACTTGTGAAAATATAGTGGCCCCGGGGTAATTTATCCGTGCTACTTTTGCAGGGTCCGCAATGGCATCGCCGTTACGCTTTGTGATATTAAGACGTAGATTGAGCATTGTGTTATTTAGATCCAGATAATCATCGCCGTTCCCTGCTATAAAAAACTCCAGCGGGGCCGTGTCCGAAATGGCCGATAAAGGGGCTACTTCTAAATAACTGTTTTTCTCGATAACCGTCTGCGTCAGAGGAACCGTAAATAAGTCCAGCTCAGACTTAATGCACTCTCCCGACATGTTATGCAGAAGCGCCATGTTAGAATATGGTTTTTGAGGATCTCTTGAGCAACACGTTTCGACTAGTGGACTTCTTACGTTTTCTACGCACAACTGAGCGCTTGCTTGATACATGGGTTGTTTTCTTCTTTTTTCCCCAAAGACCACGCCTCCTTACACCCGGCGGTTTAGACATCCTCTTACGGGCCATGACCATCAGCCCCGATCCATCTTGAGCTTTAGCATTATCGTCATGCGGTCGCGTCAGTACGTTTGAGACAACATCGGATACTATATTTTTAGCAGCGGATTTAAGGTGGGGCTTCGCGATGCTAAATCCTCTTTTCAACAGCGGTATAGCCATCCTGAACAGACCTCTAAAAAGACCGCCTATCCTGCTCCATACATAACCCCGCCCCCAGAATAACCTGGTAAAGCGCCACCAGCCTGATTTTGGTAATAGGCGACGTAGTCTGCGGTATTGGACTCTCTAGGGTTATAGTAAATACTCATTTTTTTACATTTTTTTAAAGAATAGAATGATTCTTTGGTCTGAAGTGTAGTTTTACGATAACTTTCCCGTAAGAAAACGGTACTTCACGGTTTTGATCGTCCTTCAGCTCTATAGTGATGTTGGTGATGTGCTCCTTGCTGATCGATGCGTAATGGGGGTTGTCGTATCTAGCAATGACCGTATCGTTGCTTTTACCCGTTATATGAACGCATCTCAAAAGAGGGACGTACGAGTCACCGACAGATTGATATTGGATAATGTCGGTGTAGACGTAGATTTTATAGAACCCCGCGTTGATATCGGCCTGATGAGGGGCGTAAGTGATAGTACTTGTATTAAAATCAGCTTCTTTATGGTGTGCCGAACGACCGAGAGCATCATTCGGTATCACTCCTAAAATTGTGGTGAGTCGTCCGTAGAATGTTACTGAAACGTTGGGTCTCGCCAACAGAAACACTTTATTTTTTAATTCATCATGGTCCAATAGACCAGTTGGTGCGAGAACTTTATTTATTGCTCGCATGATCGCACGAATGTTCGCATAGTACCCCCCGCTTATTTCTAATTTCCTTGATACAAAAAACCCAGACAAGTCTTTTTTAAACGGATCGCTGTCTTGTAGGGTTCCGGTATTCTGGGGTCCAGGGGCCGTATGTAGCGTGAAATATCCATCCTCGTCAGTAAAGGAGTACCAACTTCTAGGATATTTGATTTCGGCGAGTCCAACTTCCCACCCTCCTTTCAAGTTTATAGCTTTTGCTAGGCTGGTTGTATAGCTGAATATGCGATTTTCTTGATAAACCGCCAACGATGCATTGCAGGGTAATGTGACGTAGAAACCGTGGTCATCCATGACAATCCTCGACACATATGAGATCATTCGGATAACACACTGTGGTGGGGGGGGGGGGGGGGCGTGGTTCAGCGCCGTCTGCGGTGAGAGAGTGGAGGAAGAGCCGAGCGGGAGGTAGGTGGGTCAAGTTCAAATGATAAACACCTGTCTGTGATTGCTGTGATTGGCGTTGGGAGAGCGTACTTAAGCGGGCCAGGTGGACGATACATGGAGAGAGACTGGAGCTTGTGTGCAACTGTCCGGGACTGGAGCTGAAACTGATCGTGTAATCTGTGATCGTGTCAGAGAGAGAAGCTGTGAACAGCGGAAAGAGTTTTGTTTATTTGTGACTGTTTTGTGATAAGTGCTGAGACACTGTGGAAAGAGTATACTTGTAAAAAATAAAGCACACGAGCTCCAGCATTCGCCGATCCCTTGTCTTCTTCCATCACCCTCGTAACCTGAACCGCATCACACTGGTGCCGAAACCCGGGATGGAAGGAGAGACCGCTGCCAGAGGTCCTGTGACGACGCCATTTGCGGAGATCATCCAGGCGCTCGCGGGACTACATCAGCAACATCAAGCGGCCCTGTTGAAAATGGAGGAGCAGCAGGAACGAAGACTCGACGCGCTCCTCCAGGAACAGAGGGCCGCCCGCGAGCAGTTCCGGAGCTGGGTGGACCAGGGGGTCAGGCTCCCGGCCTCGGCTCCAACCCTGCACAAGATGGGTCCCCTGGACGATCCAGAGGCATTCTTGGACCTCTTTGAGAGGTCGGCCGAGGCGGGGAAATGGCCGGAAGCTGACTGGCCGACGCGCCTCATCCCTTTGCTGTCGGGGGAGGCGCAGCTCGCAGCTCAACAACTGCCGGTCAGCAGCCTCCTGGTTTACAAAGACCTCAAGCGCGCCATCCTACAGCGGGTCGGCCGGTCACCAGAGCAAAGTCGACAGCGTTTCCGCTCCCTCGAGTTGGGGAAGCCGGCCGGCCCTTCGTCTTTGGCTGGTGGCCGAGGGACGCGACGTCGAGGGAGTCATCGAGCTGGTGGTACTGGAACAGTTCATCGCGAAGCTGCCGAAGAGGACTGCGCAGTGGGTCCAGTGCCACCGGCCGACGTCGCTGGACCAGGCCATCACATTGGCGGAGGACCAGCTGGTGGCGTGTCCTGGGGTCGGCGAGCCCCTTCCAACATCTCTCTCTCTCCCTTCTCCCTCTCTCTCTCGCCCTATCCCTGCTCCCAGGTCCCGAGGCGGCATTCCACCGCGACCGGCGCCCCGTTGGAGGTCTGGACCGAACATCGAGCCGGTTCCGGCGCCGCGTGCACCGCCCCGGGGAGGAATACCAGCCGGTAGTAGTTCTCCGTCCTCTGGCCCCGCGCTCTCCACGCGCCAGTCCCTTGACCCACTTCCCGCCGCCGGGGTGGCGGGGAAGCCTGGGCCGGCCTGCTGACGCTGTGGGGACCCGGGCCATTTTATTGATAGGTGCCCCGTGATGGAGGTGGACACCTTGATTCGGGTCCCCTATGCGCCACAGGCCGCCCCCGATCAGACTGGGCTGTATCAGATACCTGTGAGTATTAAGGGGGATATGTATCATGCTTTGGTGGATTTGGGTTGTAACCAGACCTCAATCCATCAAAGTTTGTTTCAGCCAGTGGCATTGGATAAGAGCCGCGAGGTTATGGTGCGGTGTGTGCACGGCGAGGTGATGGGTTATCCTGTCGTGCCAGTCATGATCCAATTTAGGAGACAAAAACATAGTGTGGAGGTGGCAGTTAATCCGCACCTCCGGCACCTGCTAATTTTGGGGACCAATTGGCCGGGTTTTCAATCCTTATTGGCATGTTTGTGTGCGGGTGCTCCTGGGCAAAAACAAGGGCGCCGGACGGGAGCGACTGTTCAGGCTGGTGAAGCTGTGCCGGGACCGTCGGAGGCTGTTTCGGAGGAATCGAGCGTGGCCGAAAATAACATCTTTTCGGACCGCGATGACTTTCCTCTGGAACAGTCCCGAGATGACACGCTAAAAAATGCGTTTGAGCAGGTCCGAGTCATCGACGGTCAGCGGGTCCGGCCAGATCAGCCGCTCACGTATCCGTATTTTGCCATGATTAAGGATAGGTTGTATCGGGTGACCCAGGACACCCAGACAAAGCAAGATGCAACCCAATTATTAGTTCCGAAGTGCCGTCGGGAAATGCTATTCCAGGCGGCTCATTGTAATCAGATGGCTGGGCACCTCGGGCAGGCAGCCACATTAAATCGTCTAATGACCCGATTTTTCTGGCCGGGCATTCATGAGAACGTGCGCAGGTGGTGCGCGTCTTGTCAGGAATGTCAGTTGGTAAATCCTCCGGCCCATAGTAAAGCACCATTGTGCCCCCTTCCGTTAGTCGAGGTCCCCTTCGAACGAATTGGCATGGACCTCATCGGGCCATTAGAACGATCAGCGCGGGGGCATTGCTTTGCATTAGTCCTGGTGGATTATGCAACGCGATACCCCGAAGCAGTGCCACTTCGCAACATCTCGGCTAAAAGTGTTGCGAGTGCACTGTTTCAACTAATCTCCCGGGTGGGAATTCCAAAAGAAATTCTCACCGATCAGGGCACGGCGTTTATGTCACATACTATACGCGAACTGTATGAGTTATTGGGCATTAAATCGATTCGCACCAGCGTCTATCACCCACAAACAGACGGCTTGGTGGAACGATTCAATCGCACATTAAAATCCATGATTCGTAAGTTCGTGCGGGAAGACGCCAAAAATTGGGACAAATGGTTAGAACCCCTCTTGTTCGCTGTACGGGAGGTCCCCCAAGCCTCCACGGGGTTTTCCCCTTTCGAGCTTCTCTATGGTCGCCAGCCCTGCGGGGTTTTGGATGTTCTTAGAGAGGCTTGGGAGGACGGACCTTCAAGTAGTAAAAACGAAATTCAATACGTCCTGGACCTGCGAACAAAACTCCACACGTTGGGGCGGCTCTCTATGGAGAATTTGTTGCAGGTGCAGGATAAACAAAGTCGGTTGTACAACAGGGGGGCTAAACTACGTAAATTTGCACCGGGAGATAAAGTACTCGTATTACTTCCCACATCCAGCTCAAAATTACTCGCCAAGTGGCAAGGACCATTTGTGGTCACACGGCGGGTCAATGATCTTAACTATGAGATTGCTCGCTCAGATAGGGGGGGGGAACACATCAAATTTACCACCTGAACCTCCTTAAAAAGTGGAATGAGGTGGAGTCAGCGATGCTGGCGACGGTGGTGAGTGGGGAGGAGGATCTCGGGCCAAAGGCGAATATAAAAGTACAATCCTCTCCTCTGGCCATTTGTGGGGATCACCTCTCTCCGTCCCAGATCGCTGACGTGCGACATCTGCAGGCGGAGTTCGCGGATGTGTTCTCGCCTCTCCCTGGGCGAACAGATCTCATACAGCACCATGTTGAGACTGAGCCGGGCGTGGTTGTTCGCAGCCGGCCGTATAGATTGCCGGAACACAAGAAAAAAGTGGTTCAGGATGAATTAGCGGCGATGCTGGATATGGGAGTAATAGAGGAATCCAACAGTGACTGGGCAAGCCCAATAGTTTTAGTACCTAAAACAGACGGCACCGTCCGGTTCTGTGTGGATTATCGCAAGGTGAATGCTGTATCGAAATTCGATGCATATCCAATGCCAAGGGTTGACGAGTTACTTGATCAGCTAGGCACGGCTCGTTTTTATTCGACACTGGATTTGACGAAGGGATATTGGCAGATCCCCTTATCTCCAATGTCCAAAGAAAAGACTGCTTTCACGACGCCGTTCGGATTACACCAATTTGTCACACTTCCGTTTGGTTTGTTCGGGGCACCCGCTACCTTCCAGCGCTTGATGGACCGGATCCTACGGCCGCATGCTGCATATGCCGCGGCATACTTGGATGATATTATCATCTATAGTAATGACTGGCAGCGGCATATGCAGCATTTGCGAGCGGTTCTCAAGTCGCTGAGGGGGGCGGGGCTCACGGCTAACCCAAAGAAGTGTGCGATTGGGCGTGTGGAATTTAGGTATCTGGGTCCCCAAATTGATAAGACAGCAGCGGTTGCGACCTGCCCGAGACCCAAGACCAAAAAGGAGGTTAGACAGTTCCTGGGGCTAGCAGGATATTATAGAAGGTTTGTGCCTAATTATTCGGACCTTGCTAGCCCGCTGACTGATCTAACTAAAAAGGGGGCGCCAGATACCGTCCAGTGGACGGAGCAGTGTCAGCAGGCTTTCACCCAGATAAAGGCAGCCCTGTGTGGTGGCCCGCTCTTACAGGCTCCTAACTTTTCTCTCCCTTTTTCTCTGCAGACGGCCGCGTCAGACAGGGGGCTGGGTGCGGTCTTGACCCAGGAGATGGAGGGTGAGGAGCGGCCGGTGCTGTACATCAGTCGTAAGCTCTCTAAGAGAGAGACGATGTACAGCACCATTGAGAAGGAGGCGTTAGCCATCAAATGGGCCGTTCTCACTCTCCGCTATTATCTCCTGGGCCGAGAGTTCACCCTCTGTACTGACCACGCTCCCCTGCAGTGGCTCCACCGCATGAAGGATGCCAACGCGCGGATCACCCGTTGGTATCTAGCTTTACAGCCTTTTAAATTCAAGGTGATCCACAAGCCGGGTGCACAGATGGCTGTGGCTGACTTTCTCTCCCGGAGGGGGGGGTGGGGAGGCTGCAGGCCGGACGGCTCCCCGGCCTGAGTCGGGCGGTGGGGGTATGTGGTGGGGGGGGGCGTGGTTCAGCGCCGTCTGCGACGAGAGAGTGGAGGAAGAGCCGAGCGGGAGGTAGGTGGGTCAAGTTCAAATGATAAACACCTGTCTGTGATTGCAGTGATTGGCGTTGGGAGAGCGTACTTAAAGGGCAATTCCAGCCCTGGAAATATGAATGTGTATTTAAAATGGGTAATTTATGTAGAAGAAATGTGAAATTATTTTTGAATTTAGAGCTTTCTAGACTGAGAAAAGACAGAAAATGTATTTTTGGCTAGTGTGGATGAAAAACATCATTTCCCAGAATGCCGTTGGTTCGCTGCCCTAGGAGGCCACGCCTACCGGTAAACGTGCAGTAGGTAAACAAGACTAGGCTAGTGAGTGTCCGTGATGCGTCTGCCTGAAAATGCATTTCGAGATCGGCCAATATGTCCGGGATTCGGCTTTTGCGTTCTACAGTCGTCATTCACCATGATTACTGTGGCGAGCGGAACAAGTGAGGGCCGTGTGGACTGGAGAATGATGCGACGCGAGTCATGATTACTCTGGCAATGGGGACAAGTGAGAGCTGTGTGGACTGGATAACGGCGCGTCGCGAGTCTTGTTTACTGTGGCGAGCGGGGAAGAGTGAGAGCTGTGTGGACTGGATAACGGCGCGTCGCGAGTCTTGTTTACTGTGACGAGCGGAGACGAGTGAGAGCTGTGTGGACTGGATAACGGCGCGTCGCAAGTCTTGTTTACTGTGGCGAGCGGGGATGAGTGAGAGCTGTGTGGACTGGATAACGGCGCGTCGCGAGTCTTGTTTACTGTGGCAAGCGGAGACGAGTGAGAGCTGTATGGACTGGATAACGGCGCGTCGCGAGTCTTGTTTACTGTGGCGAGCGAGCGGGGACGAGTGAGAGCTGTGTGGACTGGACAACGGCGCGTCGCGAATCTTGTTTACTGTGGCGAGCGGGGACGAGTGAGAGCTGTGTGGACTGGATAACTGAGACGTAAGTTACTGGTCTTGTATCTCTCATGAAGGAGCGGGAATTTTCTTAGCAATGTTAAAACCCATATTAACAGATCACTTGTTTAGCGTTCATGTAAACACTACATTCAAATTCAGCAATCGGAATGAATTCACTTAGATTAAAACAAAAGCTGCAACTTACATGTAAACAATGCAAAAGCTGAATCCCGGACATCGACGGCCGGACATATCTGGGAAAAAGAGGATGGTAACACCTAAAGCTACAACTCAGCTTTCTACACAGGACAACAGCCTACTAGCTTAGTTTAGCTTCCAAAACAGATGTGTAATCCCAATCCTCCATAATGCATCCGTCTGCGTATTCAGTACCTTCGTCTATATTTTCAAAACATTTCTGCCGGTGAAATCGAACGCACTGGCACTGATCTGTGATAGGTCTGTTAGCGCATTAGGTCCAACCCCCTATGGGCGGGTTTGAAAGGGTGAGATCTTGTGCTTGTAGTTTTTCCCGAAATCCCCCTCTCTTACACTTCCGCCCACAATGACGTAAAAAGACGATTTTTGCGTCATTGTAGCAGGAAATGAAAAAGGTAAATAGCAGATTTCTCTCGTCTCAGGAGAAAATGAGAAAGTGTTGCACGACCATTCAGTAGTATAACTGGGTTTCTAACAATGGAAAGCTTAATGCAAATGGCTGGAGTTGCCCTTTAAGCGGGCCAGGTGGACGATACATGGAGAGAGACTGGAGCTTATGTGCAACTGTCCGGGACTGGAGCTGAAACTGATCGTGTAATCTGTGATCGTGTCAGAGAGAGAAGCTGTGAACAGCGGAAAGAGTTTTGTTTATTTGTGACTGTTTTGTGATAAGTGCTGAGACACTGTGGAAAGAGTATACTTGTAAAAAATAAAGCACACGAGCTCCAGCATTCGCCGATCCCTTGTCTTCTTCCATCACCCTCGTAACCTGAACCGCATCACACACACCCATGTTTTAAGGAGATTGTAAGTCCACCAGAGTTTTTTTTATCAATATAGCTGTTAAATTTCGAAGGCCATCCTAGCCATTTCACTAAAACAAGCGTAGATTTCCCCTGTTTTTTCTGACCTAGAATCTTTTCCACCTTAAAAGATTTGTTTTCACTTACAATTATTTTTTGCAACTCTTTTTCATAAAAAACACCATCGATGACCTCGCCGTCGTAATCCGATATTCTCTAGACCGGGGGACACCGTGGAATACAAGAGGATATGGTAAAAAAAATCTTCTGTGTAGTTCTGCTCATAACCTTTGGTGAACGGACCTCGCACTTTAGAAATTCTGACGACGTCGCCTACTTTGTAATTAAACAGTGGATTCTCGCGCTTCTTTATGTCACCATACAAGTTTTGAAAGACTTGACCTTCGTTTACTTTGTCAACATCCAGGGGTCTCATTCTAATACTCCGATGATAACTAGAGTTGTATCCTTGTATAAGATCCTGTAAAACGTCTGTGTATCGACGGGAATTCGTAGCCGTTAAAAATCGCCACATACGACTTTTTAATGTTCTATTAAACCGCTCCACAACGCTGGCCTTCAAATCAGTGGCAGTGGCAGTGCTTTTTCATCACATCTTGAAAATGTTTGTTAAAAAACTCCTTCCCTTGATCCGTCTGTAATTTCTGCAGAACACGTCCCTCTTCGAGTATAGACTCAAACGCCTTAGTAACCTCGAGACCGCTCTTATTCTTCAGCACTCGTGCCCACGCATACTTGCTAAACACATCTGTACACGTTAGCAAATATTTATTACCGTCATTATATTTGGAGTATGCCATCATGTCAACGAGATCAGCCTGGAATTGAGTATCAATCCCGTACACCACTACTCTATTGCGTTTGTATTTTATAGGAGCTGTTTTGTGTAATGTGTAAGCATCCTCTCCAGACAGCCACTCTGAAACCTGCTTATCGCTTAGACGCACACCGCTGTCTTTTAAGACAGCGTCTTTTAACCGTTTTTTACCGCCTAAAGAACCGGGGTTGGCCGGTGAATAATATGCTTTTTTCATAAGCTCCGTCATGTTGTTGACGCATCAAATGCGATGAAAAATAACACTTACAAAGGTATGAATCAATCTTTTATTCAAAAATGATACAGTGACAGTAAAATGAATAGATGCAACATTAGTAAATTATTCCATCACACAGAATAAAATGGTATTAATAAAACACATTAAATTTGATATATAATGATTAGTAAATAGAACGTAATAACATCATGGATAATCTAGCCAGAATAGGAAATCACGACATACCATCAGGTTTTGGTCCAGTAAGTAATCGATAAACATTATGTTAATGTCGTTGAGAATCTTCATCATTTCTAAAGTTCTGTCTACATCATCTTCATATTCTCTTGACTTCACATTCATCTCCGTACACACGTCCGCAACATAGGTAAACATGCACAATACATCAATCACGCCAATAGCACTTTGTGAATCGCACATCATTTCGAGAACCTCTTTTATCATTACACCGGGGGGATTGGGTCCATTAACACATTTTTCAGTCATATCAGACCATGAGGCAGACGACCCTCGTATATTACCCATCATTTTCTTGAGATTTGCTTCGCGTCTGGTGTCTGGACCGCATGGTTTATCGGGGTAGGTTGCATCGCAAACCATCTTTTCCATAAGATCCACCATCTGCCCCCGATAATGTTCTTTAAGCATCGATTCCATACAGCTGTTTAGGCTACACGCAGCACCCATGTTGGTGGGGTCTTGTTCACTAGCCATTCACGATCGAGAGACCCTGCCAGAGATCAACGACGTCGTAGACGATAGCCTTGCAGGGTTTGTCCAAAAGTCGCACCCTGATCTCTTCTAGCTTAGCAGCGATGAAGGGCTCGTCTTTTAATTCACGCAGAATAGTTCCGACTGTTCCTTGAATCCTGTGAGGATGGGATTTTAAACCACAGTGGTTTAGGACAATCCCGATGATGAAATGCAGATTAGGTTTAAACAGGCTGGTGGACAGTTCGTCAAAGTAGGTGTTGAAGTAGTATGTAGGGGGGTCAAACAGACAGGAATGTTGTAGCTGGCTAGGATGGTTTATCGCACATCCCTCACAGTCTTCCTTCAGCTTATCACCGATGAGATGTTGCAGCAACAGCACGACAGTGGCTTTTATGATTTTGAATCCAACTTCGGTGAAGCATCCGTCTGTGGTGTCGAAACAGGGCTTGACTGCAGACTCACTACCGCTACATAAATCAGACAGGAAAGTCAGGTTGCGTGTTCCAAGGTCTGTGCCGAATTTATCCAGCCAGTCTTTGTGGGGGTCCGTGGTTCTAGGAGTGTCGATCAGAAAATGGTCTGTGGCGTTATCGTCAGGAGGTCCAGGAATATAATCGATAGAGATACCGCAGCTGCAGACATGGGCACGTTCTGAAGTGATGTCTTCAGCCATGGTTTATAAATGAGAATGGGTAGGGAGTCCCCGCGAAGCTTTATGGCCATAGTAAATGGGCGGAGCCGGCCACTTGTATCTGCCGCTTCGGCTGCATCTCTCAGGGTGGAACAGTTGCACTTTAATTTTACTGTATCTGGCTTGCATGTCGCTCCATCTTGTTTATGGTCGAAAAAATACGGCTCAGCAGAGTCACATCGCACCAGTTGAACAAAAATTGCATTTCATAGCGCTCAAGATGTTCATTTTGACGTACGCGTCCTGAATGACTCGCGAGCTTTGACGCGTCTTTACAGCAGAATATGTACACGCAATCATCCGGATTCTTTTTAGTATGATCCCCGACTACGCGGTATCGGACATCCGGGGTTGCCCCATCCCACTCGGCTATGTACAATGGCTCATCACCACTGTCATTCAGATCCTTCCACACTAGTCGGTAAAATAAAGACCAGTCTTTCTCAGGAAATACCAGACATGTGTCCTCTCCCGGTTTAAAATCACCAACGCTGTCACCGGTGTAGAGCATAACAACGCGAGATGGTTTGTGGAACATGTATCCGAATACACAGCCACTATTCATCAGAAATTCTCCTTTACACCAGTCCGTAGCTTCATGGAGAAACTTTGTCAAACTCACATGTCCATGCGGCTTTCTTGGCGCCATAGACAGACGTTCCATCAGATCATCATCTACTGATTCCTCTGGGGATTTAGGTGAGTAAAAATTGTCCATTTTTTTTTGTTAAATTGGTTTTTTATTCAAACATCAAATGGCCTTGAAATGGTTACAAGTTTCAGGATAGATTTTCTTATATGCACGAAAATAATAAACATTAAAAAAAAACTTACAATAACCAACATCCCCATCCCCGCCTGTTAATACACAATCCAGTGACATTAATACACTGCTCTTAAGTCAGCAGACAACACATTGCATTAAAGAATAACATTCTTATTGAGGTAACAGATGAAAGGGTCCCAAATCTTGTGAAATTGTCCCATGTTGCCTTTCAAAAGGTATCTAGTTCGTTCCAAGTGTAGAGTAGACATCAGTTCCTCAAGCCATAGTTTAGCATCAGGAGGGTAAACCTTTTTCCAAAACAGTAGTAACAGTTTCTTGGCTGTTATCAGACAATATGTAAGAAATTTCTGTTGGGCACTGTACAAAGAATATATGTGGTTAGAATGTCCTAATATAATGAGCACTGGGTCTGGTTCCAGGTTTACATTAAGTACATCTGAAAGCATTTTAAAAACCTCACACCAGAATCCCTGTATTTTATGGCAGAAAATAAAACTGTGGGCTAAATCAGCTTCCTCTGATTTGCACTTATCACAAAGAGGCGAAACATTGGGGAAAATCCTATGTAATTTCTTTTTTGAGAAATGTAATCTATGTAAGACCTTAAATTGAATTAGGCATAATCTTGTATTGACCGATTGTTTATCAATATCCTCTAAACCATTCTGCCAAGTCTCCTCAGAGATTCCAATCCCCATCTCTCGCTCCCATTCCTCTCTGATCAAGTTTGTAGAGGGAGAAGTAGCTGCTTGTAACTTTCCATAAATGAGAGATAACTGATTTTTGTTTCCTCTAAACTGAATGAGACAATCATCACTGATTGAGGGCGGGACCTCATCCACGGGGACATTACGTGTACGCAAGTAATTCCTTATCTGTAAAAATCTGAAAAAATGATTTTTTGGAAGGTTGTATTTCTGTTGTAGTTGAGTAAAGGAAGCTAACGCCCCATCAAAATAAAGGTCCTTGACTGTGCATATACCCAATTCCTTCCATTGATTAAAAGTCGAATCCAACCTCGAAGGGGGAAATGATGGGTTATTTGCGATCGGAATTAAGAGGGAGAGTGATTTTATATTAAGGTATTCTCTTATCTGTCTCCAAATACGTAACTGACTCTTTATGACAAAACCATTAACTGCAGTTTGGTCTAGTATCACTGGGGAAAGCAGCACTGCTCCAAGATCATAGGGATGGCAGTTATCCCGCTCCATCTGAAGCCAGTCTGGGGTATTAGCCGACTGTTCCAACCATAGTACAAAAACTTGTAAGTGAGTGGACCAGTAATAAATGCGAAAATCAGGAAGGCCCAACCCCCCCTCATGTTTGGGTTTACAAAGGTGTATTTTTCTGATTCTGTGACCCTTATAATTCCATAGAAAAGGAAGGACAATCGAATCTATGTGTTTGAAGAAAGATTTGGGCAATAATATTGGAATATTACGAAATAAATATAATATTTGAGGTAGAAATATCATTTTTATCGCATTTATTCTGCCAATTAAGGAGATCGGAAGAGTTTTCCAGAAGTGTATACAGGATTGTAACTTGGATAGTAAGGGGTTGAAATTAGCTTTGAAGAGTAAATTATATTTAGAAGTAACCACTATTCCTAAATATGTAATTTTTTCCGTGGAGACTTTAAATGGGGAAGATTGTATTACAGATAAATCCTTCAGACCAATGGGCATGAGTTCACTTTTTTCATAGTTTACTTTAAAGCCAGAAAATTTTCCAAAGTTAGTAATAGTTTTGAGTACAACAGAAAGGCTCACCTGAGGTTGGGTAATATAAAGCAAAATATCGTCCGCGTACAGTGAAATTTTGTTAACAGTGTTTAAAGTATTAAAGCCATGTATGCACGGGTTAGATCTAATTGTTTCTGCCAGGGGCTCTACTATTAAAGCGAACAAAAGGGGTGAGAGGGGACAGCCCTGTCTGGTTCCTCTTTGAAGATAAAAGGGGTCAGATAATGTTTTATTTGTTAAAACGCGTGCTGATAAATTACAGTACAAAATTTTAATCCAATTTATAAACTCATCCCCCATTTCAAATTTCTCAAGGACAGCAAACAAATAACGCCATTCCACTCGGTCGAATGCCTTTTCGGCATCCAATGAGATTACAACCAGATTGTCTCGAATTGCCTTGGGATGATAAATTATATTAAACAGGCGTCTAGTATTGTGACGCGGAGTCAGAGACGTTCAGATCCATGTGCAGTTCAATATAAGTTTATTAAGAATAATCAGACAGGCAAGGGTCAGAGCACGGCAGTAAACACAGAGCAGGTAATCCAAGAGCATAAACAGTACCAGGCAGTGATCAGGGCAGGCGGCGAGGTTCAGAGTCCAGGGCAGATAAACAAGGGTCGAGGCAGGCAGCAAACAGGGAATCGTCGATGATACAGGCTCAGGTCAATACACGGGATATCCAGGAATACAGTATAGAAACGCTCAGAAATGCTGCCGGGGCAAAACAAGACTTCGCACTGACTAGGAGTGAACTGGCTGCTTAAATAGGAAGTGCTGATGGGGAACACCTGTGCAGATGATTAGACCGAGGTACGGGGCTTATGGGAAATGTAGTCAGTATTCGGGAGACGGAGCTCTGGGATGAGTGGAGAGAGCCACAGAAGCGCGATTCCTGACAGAGCCCCCCTCCTGCGAGCGGCTCCTGAAGCGAGGAACCGTGCGACGCCGAGGTCTTCCGCGGGGTCTGGGAGCAGGTCTATTGGGATGATTCAGATGGAACTCGGAGATTAGTGTAGGATCCAGTATGTCCTGAGACTTCACCCAGGATCTCTCCTCGGGGCCATACCCCTCCCAGTCAATCAGATACTGTAATTCCCTGCCTCGGCGTCTGGAGTCGAGAATCTCTCTCACACGGTAAGCCTCCTCGCCCTCGATGATGATGGGAGGGGAGCTCGTCTCAGCAGCTTCGTCCTGGTCCCTCTCTCCACTCGGAGCTCCGGCGGGTTTGAGTAAAGAGACATGGAAAGTGGGAGATATGCGGTAAGTGGCAGGCAATGCAAGACGGTATGACACTGGTGTAATCTGTCTGAGAATCTTGAATGGACCCACGTACCTCGGACTCAGCTTCTTGCTGGGCAGACGAAGACGGAGATCCCTGGAGGATAGCCAAACCCACTGTCCTGGCTGGAAGACGGGTCCCCTCCTCCGATGACGATCTGCTTGTTCTCTGAATCGTCGCACAGCACGTTGGAGATGCACATGAGCGTTGTTCCAGGTCTCCTCACTTCTCCGTAGCCAAGCGTCAATGGCCGGTAGATCCGTGGGCTCCCCGGACCAGGGAAATAGAGGTGGCTGAAATCCCAGAACACATTGGAAAGGCGTCATCCCTGTAGATGGCTTGCGTATAGAGTTCTGAGCGTATTCAGCCCACACCAGGAAACGACTCCAATCCTGTTGATTTTGATGACAATAAGTTCGAAGGAAGCGGGTTAACTCCTGGTTCAGTCTCTCTACTTGCCCATTGGACTGGGGATGGTAACCGGAGGTTAGGCTGACGTTGATATTCAGACGATTGCAAAAGGCTTGCCAAACTCGAGAAGTGAACTGGGGACCCCTATCCGACACAATATCCTCGGGTAGTCCGTACAGTCGAAACACTTGATGTACCAGAGCCTCTGCCGTCTCTAAAGCTGTGGGAAGCTTAGCCAAAGGAATGAATTTACAGGCCTTTGAAAAACGATCAACCACTGTCAATATGGTGGTATGGTTCTCTGATGGAGGCAGATCCGTGACAAAGTCAATAGCAATATGAGACCAGGGACGTTGTGGTACTGGTAGTGGTTGTAGCAATCCAGCTGGTCTCTGATGAGACGCTTTGGAGATGTTACAGGTACTGCATTGATGTACGAAGGAAATCACGTCAGACTGCAGCTTCGGCCACCAGAATCGATTTGTAACCAGATGAGTGGTGGCAGTGATCCCAGGATGGCCAGCGTTGGGAGTATTGTGTACCCATTGTAGAACTCGAGTGCGAAGAAGGGTAGGCACGTAGGTGCGATCAGGCGGACATTCCTGGGGTGTTGGTTCCTCCTGTTGTGCAGCGGAAATCTCCGTCATGATGTCCCACTGAACGGGAGCGACAATGAGTGCGGGAGGAAGGATGGACTCTGATGCCTGAGCGTTAGGGAAGCTGTCAAATTGCCGCGAGAGAGAGTCAGCCTTGCCATTCTTTGAACCTGGTCTGTACGTCACCTTGAAGTCGAAGCGGCTAAAGAAGAGAGACCACCTGGCCTGTCTGGGATTTAATCTCTTCGCGGTTCTTATATACTCAAGATTTCGATGATCCGTGAGAACTGTGAAGGGCAAATGAGCTCCCTCCAACCAATGACGCCACTCCTCCAAAGCTGCTTTCATGGCCAGAAGTTCCCGATCTCCTACGTCATAGTTTCTCTCGGCTGAAGTTAGTTTACGGGAGAAATATGCACAAGGGAAAAGCTTAGCTGGATGACCTTGTCGTTGAGATAATACTGCCCCAATGCCAGTGTCTGAGGCGTCCACTTCAACAATGAATTCCCGTTCTGGATCTGGATGGTGTAGAATAGGAGCTGTTGTGAATCTCTCCTTCAATTGTTGAAAAGCTGTGATACTCTTGTCGGTCCACCTCAAACGCTGACCACCTCCCTGAAGTAATGATGTGAGTGGCGCTGCGATGATGCTGAAATTTCTTATGAATCGACGATAAAAGTTAGCAAATCCCAGGAAACGTTGCAACTGCTTGACGTTAGTGGGTTGTGGCCAATTTACCACTGCATCCACCTTGCCGCTGTCCATGGTGACTCCCTCAGCACTGATGATATAGCCTAGGAACGTAATCTTTGTCTGATGGAATTCACATTTGGGCAGTTTGGCATACAGTTGGTTTTCAATAAGACGTTGTAGCACAGCTCTCACATCTCTCACATGGTCGTCGAGGGTCTCTGAGTAGATCAGTATATCATCGATGTACACAATGAGGTTTCGGTTGAGCATATCACGGAAGATCTCGTTAACGAACGACTGGAAAACTGAGGGACTGTTAGCCAAACCGAAAGGCATCACGGTATATTCATAGTGCCCCGTAGTGGTTGAAAAAGCTGTCTTCCACTCGTCCCCCTCTCTGATCCGAATTAAATTATAGGCGTTTCTCAGATCCAATTTTGTGAAGTACTTAGCGGTACGGAGCTGTTCCAGGGCAGCAGGAACTAATGGCAAAGGATAACGAAACTTGACTGTGACCTCGTTCAGACTGCGATAATCAATGCACGGACGCAACCCTCCATCCTTCTTCTTTACAAAAAAGAACCCCGCTGAAGCAGGGGAAGTAGACGGTCTTATGAAGCCCTTAGAAAGTTGTTCCTCAATATAGGCCTTCATTGATTCTGATTCGGGTTGAGAGAGGGGGAATATTCTTCCTCTGGTGGGAACAGCACCGGGTAGCAGATCAATGGCACAGTCGTAAGGGCGATGAGGTGGTAGTTTGGTTGCTTGGTGCTCACTGAAGGCTAGAGAGAGATCGTGATACTGTGGGGGAATGTTGCTCAGATCGACCTCTTCGTTGTGACAAATTGAGGAAGATACTTTAGTAAGTGCACGCAGACAATTAGCTTGACAGGCAGGAGACCATTGGAGAATCTGTTTCTCTGACCAGGAAATGATGGGGTTGTGCTTCTGCAGCCAGGGTAATCCCAGGATAATAGGATGTCTTGGAGACTCGATGGTATACAGTTGAATGAGTTCTGAGTGGAGAGTGCTGGTTTGTAGAGTTAATTCTTGTGTGATGTGATGGATCTCGCCGGAACCCAAAGGACGTCCATCTAGGGCTGCCACAGCCATCCGAGATGAACATGGAATGAGAGACAGTTGGTGAGTCTTGGCAAATGATAAATCAATGAAATTCCCTGCTGCTCCAGAGTCTATCATTGCTGTAGCGTTAACCCTCTCCTCACCGAAGCAGAGAGTAACCTCCAGTTCAAGTAAATTCTGAAAGTGAGGGGGATAACTCACCGCTGTAGGCTTTCGCGGGGTGGATCTCTTGGAACAGGTAGCCCTCATATGTCCCGGTTCTCCACAATACAGGCACAGTCGATTGCGAATTCTTCTCTCTCTCTCCTCTGGCGTTATACGGGTATAGCCGATCTGCATAGGCTCACTCTCATGACTCATAGATGGTTGTTCATAAACTCTGTGTGACTGTGGATCTCGCCGAGCCCGTATTAGATTGTCCAGCCGAATGGATAGGTCGATAAGCTGATGAAGAGATTTCCCCTCGTCCCGACATGCCAGTTCGCCCTGTAGGTTCTCATTCAGACCCTTACGGTAGAGCAGCTTGAGAGGATCATCATCCCAGCCCGTCTGAGCGGCAAGAGTGCGGAAAGATAGAGCGTAGTCAGCCGCTGAAGAGGAGCCCTGACGTAATGAGAGCAGCAACTCGCCCGGTTCTTTTCCTCCAGCGGGGTGTTCGAATACCTCTTTAAATTGTCGAAGGAAATCGTTATAGGTGGGAAATGACAAATTACCTCCCTCCCAGAGCGCTGTAGCCCACTCCAAAGCTCTGCCAGTCAACAATGAGCAAATGAATGAAACGCGGCTATCGTCATCTGGATAGAACTGGGGCTGTTGATTGATAAAGAGGGAGCATTGTAACAAAAATCCTTTACATTTGGAAGGACTACCGTCGTATTTATCTGGGAGAGAAAGACGAGGGTTGTTGGATCTACTACCCACCGGAGACGTAGGAGGAACGAGGACTGTCGGTGGGGCAACTGTAGCTGTGACACCCGATTGCGGCGTGAGAGACTGAACGGTCCTCACCAGCTGTTCCGTGAGTGCGGTCAGTTTGACTAGTTGCTGCTGATGAACGTTCAACACAGCAGCTTGTGAAGAGACCTCGGTTGTGAGACGCTGCATGGCTGCTGGATCTTGTTTTGGCGAAGTCTTCTGTGACGCGGAGTCAGAGACGTTCAGATCCATGTGCAGTTCAATATAAGTTTATTAAGAATAATCAGACAGGCAAGGGTCAGAGCACGGCAGTAAACACAGAGCAGGTAATCCAAGAGCATAAACAGTACCAGGCAGTGATCAGGGCAGGCGGCGAGGTTCAGAGTCCAGGGCAGATAAACAAGGGTCGAGGCAGGCAGCAAACAGGGAATCGTCGATGATACAGGCTCAGGTCAATACACGGGAAATCCAGGAATACAGTATAGAAACGCTCAGAAATGCTGCCGGGGCAAAACAAGACTTCGCACTGACTAGGAGTGAACTGGCTGCTTAAATAGGAAGTGCTGATGGGGAACACCTGTGCAGATGATTAGACCGAGGTACGGGGCTTATGGGAAATGTAGTCAGTATTCGGGAGACGGAGCTCTGGGATGAGTGGAGAGAGCCACAGAAGCGCGATTCCTGACAAGTATTATGTATAGTACTTCTTCCTGGAATAAATCCATTCTGATCTGTGTTAACCAGCTTGCTAATTAATTTGCCAAGTCTATTAGCAAGTGTCTTGGATAATATTTTTTGATCAACATTAATAAGGGAGATAGGCCTGTATCCTTCAACTTCTTCAGGATTTTTACTTTTTTTAGGAATTACTGTGATAATAGCTTCAGAAAAGGTTGGTGGTAGTCCAGTTGTTAATGCTTGCTGATAAGTTTTAAGCAAATAAGGAGTAAGGATGTCGCTGAATTTTTTATATAGTTCGGCTGGTAACCCGTCTGGGCCAGGGGTTTTCATGCTCTTTAAAGAGTTTATAGTGTTCTTCAATTCCTCTAGCGAGATATCTTTATTAAGAGATGCCCGATCATCTGGAGATAGTGTGGGAAGAGTACATTTGCGTAAAAAATTCATCCATGGCTTGTGGGTCCAAATCAATTTCTGAAGAATATAACTTTGTGTAAAATTCCTTAAAACATTGGTTTATCTCTTTATTTGTGATACATTGTGTCCCACATTTTGTCTGTATTTTATGAATTGTCCTTTCACTATTTATTTTTCGCAATTGTCTGGCTAATAATTTATGGGGTTTCTCCCCAAATTCAAAGTATTTGTGTTTAACAAAATGAAACGCTTTATTTATTTTAGTAGAGACTATTTTGTTGTATTCAAACCTCAACTGTAAAATTTTCTTATGGAAATCTGGTGAGGGGTTTAGTGCGTTTTCCTTGTCTAACCGATGAATTTGTTTCCCTAAATCAATTAGTTTCGCTTTGAATAGTTTATTTCGGGACCCCTGATATGATATAACACAACCTCTTATATAAGCTTTTAAAGTTTCCCAGAGCAGTCCCAGTGATGTCTCTGGCTTATCGTTGCTATCAAAAAAAAATGTCCAGTTGTGAACTCATGAAATCAATGAACTTAGGGTCTTCAATAAGTTGAGGGTCCATCCTCCATAGAGGGCGGATAGAAGATGTTTGATCAAGGACAACTTCAAATGAAACTGGGGTGTGGTCTGAAATCAGTATATCGTGAATTTTAGAATTTAGGATATTAGAAGTAAGATTATTGTCCACCAAGAAATAATCAATACGAGTATATACATTATGTACAGGCGAGTGAAATGTATAATCTCTTTCAGTTGGATGCATAAGTCTCCATATGTCTACCAAATTAGAATTATTGATGAATGCATTCAATAATTTTCTTGAATTAGATTGCGGGGATATTTTAAACGATGATCTATCAAGATATGCGTCGAGGACACAATTAAAGTCTCCGCCTATAACAAGATTTGTTTGGGACATATTGGGGATAAGAGAAAATACCCTTCTAAAAAATTCTGGTTCATCATAATTTGGACCGTATACATTTATCAACGTAATCGGGGAGCCATATAACTCACCAGATACAATAACGTATCGGCCATCCCGATCGGCTCTCATGTTTTTTTGTTTAAATGGAACCCCCTTTCGTAATAAGATAGCAACCCCCCTAGATTTATGCGAGAAATTTGATTGATAGATCTGTCCTATCCATCCGGATTTTAATTTATCTTTAGAGTCAACTTTGAGATGGGTTTCCTGCAGATAGATTATATCTGAGGAGAGAGATTTTAAATGTGATAATATCTTGCTTCTCTTAACCGGATCACTGCATGAAAAGACTCAAATCCGGCAATATCCGGGCATGGTAAACTCCTGTGCAATTTGATGTTTGCTGGATATATGTGGGAAAAAGCGGATCAGAGTAACACGGAACAGTATATTTCCAGACAAACCCGGAAACCTCACATACGCGGGCATATACAGGAATCCGTGAAATTTCACGGACATATACAGCTGAAACACTGCTGGGTGTGAGAGGTGTGAAGACCTTTCATATGTTAATGACTGACACTAAGGGTGCTGGCTTTTCTCAGAGGGAGGAGTGGCAGGGGACTTCAGGATTGAGAATTATCTCTGGTCTACAGCAAACAAGTTGTTTGTACAGAAAAATAAATAAATTCTTAAGGCCCTGTAACACAAAACCGACTTCAAAGAACTAGCAATGACTAAGGGTTGGCTTATGTCGCCTGTGTCAGGGCCTTAAAACCACTGTATGAAAAAAAGTATCCTAATCAAATATTCTTTTATAAAAACAGGATAAAATAAACATCATGATTATATGTTCACAAAAACATCTGAATATTTAATGAAATAAAAAATACAGGGAAATAAACCAAACATTTCAGAATATCTAAATTTTTATTGTGAAGTTTTACAAATTGCAGATAACAACATTTGTTGCCATTGGCTTTGCTTAGTTGGGGACATTTAATTTAACATTCAACAATGTTATTGAACTGCCTGCATTGACACCATTATATGAGATCTCAAAATATCTGTAGATTCATACATCACCGTTTTTAGACTGGTGAAGAACGATATTCACAAACTTTTCTTATTTTCTTTATATACAATGCTTTGATATTTAACTTCACATAGGCCTATAAAAAAAGAAAGCCTAAAACAAAAACATCTTCTTTTTTTTTCTGGTTTGGCCAGAGCCCATCTACTATGGACATTCTATTAGACATTCTCTGGTTTGGCCTTAGAAAACCAGTAAAATCGATTTTTTTTCATATTAATTTGTGAATATTTTAAATGTTTCATAAAGGGCCAAAATAAACAATACGTTAATATTTATTTTTTTATTTATTATATAAAAATAGATATTTATAATCTAGGCCTATTTATTTTATTTATTATACAATGTGTATTATATATTTATTTATTTTTTTAATGCAGCATTTCATTTGCATTTCAAATTCAAATTTTGGTGTTCAACTTTGCATTTTAAAATACAACTGTTTTTCGTTTTTCAGTTACAGGTTAAAAAATGAAAAAACGAATGGACTTAAAAGTACACAGACCAATGGGTCATTTTAAAACTAGTTAATGATTATGTGTTTAAACGAGAAACCATAGCGAGAAACAAGGCAAAAAATGGGCGTTTTTTGTGCATTCTAGCGGGTTTTGACGAGGTTTTGGGCTGGAAAACCTTGCTGGCATCTGGCAACCCAACCATAAACACAACAAATGTGGTGACGTAATGGAGGTGCAACCAATAGTGTATTGCTTCAAGCGCGAGAAAAAATAGTTTAAAATTACAGCATTCTTTCCCGAAGCAAAGAGAACAGTTCGATGTTTGGAAACAGTTTTCTTCTATTCACCTTATTTTGCACGACAACAAGGGTGACGCCATTGCGTTCATTTTGTTATCTTACTCCCGTCTAAGAAGGACTTCAACTTCCGGCTCATGAGGGATCTGTAAATTCTGTGCTATTTGAAACGAACGGTAAAATATGTCAGGTAAATGCTCAGTTAGGTGCTGCCATAACAATTGAATTAAGAGGAGAGAACAATTGAACCCACAGTGTTACGAACATGATGTGAAGCGGTCAGAGTGTTGTTGTGGTCAGGCCAGCTGACAGTCTTGACTGGGCCCGGGACAGGATAATCTTAGATGGGCCCCCCACACCCCACCCAGGTACTGAGACCCCCAGACCCCACTAGGTACCGAGATTCACCTACAAAAATACTGTGGGTAACACAGTAGACTATATGATGGTCTACGAAAAATACACATTTTATTATCTAAAATCATTGAAATTCTGATCAGGATTTTACCACCTCCGCTTCATTTTAGGCCAGGAAAAACCCTGCATGTGCAATATAAAGTACTGGACAACTTTCTTTATTTCTTTCTGTTTTATTGCTTTATATATTAAGCCAATTATGCAAAAATCTGTCAACAAAAGTCTGAAGAAAAAAAAATGCTGTCAGTACACTTGACATTCTGTCCCCCTCATTCTTCCCCTCCTGTTCCTCTCCTCTGCTCTTTCTCTCCTGTCCTGTTCCTCTCGTCTTCCTCTCCTCTGCTCTTTCTCTCCCTGTTCCTCTCCTCTTGTCTTCCTCTCCCCTCCTCCCCTGTTCCTCTCCTCTGCTCTTTCTCTCCTGTCCTGTTCCTCTCATCTTCCTCTCCTCTGCTCTTTCTCTCCCTGTTCCTCTCCTCTTGTCTTCCTCTCTTCTCCTCTCCTCTGCTCTTCCTCTCCTCTTCTCCCCTGTTCCTCTCCTCTTCCTCTCCTGTTCCTCTCCTCTAATAAATGTATTTTATTTTCTGATATAGCCTACAGCAGTTCTTGTTAAAACACACTAAACATGCGAAATCTGTGCATTTTGAATACTTTTTGTGTGAAATCATATTTATTTTTTGCCCATCAAAAGTGTGCTTTCAAATTAAATTAAGCATGAGCACAGCAGCATGTTTACCCGATGCCAACAGTGACTTCAGCCTGCTTTTTATTTCTCATCTCCCTAAATATATCTAGTAGTAAAGCTAATGCAAAGGCTAGAATCATTGAATTCTTTGCTAATACTTTCTCATCATCTTGGAGAGCGCAGTTCATACCGCTTTCTCCTTTTCACAAGCGCGTGCTCTCCCGTGGCGTCTGTCGTTGCTATGCAACACTGAACTTGCGCGCCTTAAAAATGAGCGCGCCGACCGAGCTAATATCGAACATATTTCCAAATGTGGCTCTTTTCTCCTTTCTTATCAACATGTGGATTTACAGCCACCACATCAGCAGCACCGCCGGTCGGACATATCAGCGCTTTTATGAAAATGAAGAGGACGCAACTGCACGCGCTTCAAGTATGCACGTGTGAAGCGCATCAAGTACCGGGTTTGAGAAAAAAAGACGTTTTAAAAAAAAATTCGTACCGAAGAACATGTTTTATGACATCTCGAAGACCTCTATTTTCTTCTTCTCTTCTCTTTTCTTTTCTGAGCACCTGACTTGTGTTGACCGGACATTTTAAACGTAAGTAACGTTCACCTGAAGTTCAAATCAAATCACAACATCAAATTTTGATCAGTGGCCAAACCATTTTTGTTTTGGGGTGGGGGGTTTCTTGACCACTAACGTTATTCAAGTACAATTAAGAAGAACACAAATAAAAAGCATTTATGTAACTCAAATATTAGTCGTTTTTTTGCACAAATATGAATATTTTATTTATTTTTTAACAATTATTCCATAATTTAAATGAGGGCCCAATTCTGGGCCCCCCCTCACCCTGGGCCCGGGACAACAGACCCGTTTGTCCCCCCCTGTCGGCGGGCCTGGTTGTGGTGCACTTTACGATTTAGCTACACCCACCACCCAAAGACGAGGAGCACCGGAGGCAATAATCGCGGAAGGCGCCAAACTTGGAAGTGCCCTACGGCTACGATGATCCAATAAAGAAGTCACGCCGGGTGTTGAATAGGTTGTCAGATTCAGGTAAGCTAACTTACCTAACTGTTATTTGCTTGTTAGCCTAACTTTAGATTTGTGAAGTCAGTTCTATAAATGCATTTAAGATCAGTAACGTTAACAAGCCGTAAACAAAATACAATGACTCTTGCATGATTACTATTGCCCACATATAACATGTTATTTATTTAACTTTGTGATATTGACCTAAGAGTCTGAATGAATGAATAAATATTCACTCATATAGCTACATCTCTCATTCAGATATTGATATTGACCTATGGCGAGTTAGGGGATTGTGTATATTGTTTTGTTTTAAATTAATGTATCTTTCTCACACACTGTTCTGTTTAACTATGGGTGCCATCATAAATTAATTCTCCATGATTCTCTCTATTTTAAGAAGTTACTAATGTAAGAAAATGTTTATGGTTATAATATTTCCATAGATGCATCAATGAGAGTCAGTAATGCAGTGGATAACTATGAGGATGATCACACCCACATTCCCCACAGCTGTGGGAGCAGCACAGACTGACGTTACATGAAGAATCTTACAACGCTTCGAAAAGAATAAAAAAGGGCACATGACTTGAACATTGCGGTAAGTCCAGTCCAGTACCAGTTATTGTTCTATAACGTGGCTGTAAACCATAGTTCGGTTACAATTATTGTTTTGTCTCTTGCGGTGACTGTGATGGCCAGCTTATTCGAACTGAAAATTCAGTTTTGTGTTTCTTGAAGGTTGTGAATCCATTTAATCGCTTTTTAATTTCAAACTTTACAGGAATCTGTAAGGTGCCTCCATAATTCAGAGAACAACTCACACAAGTACAATCCACAAACCAGGTAAGACTGCTTCTTATATACTATAGCCTAAATGTTAGTTTAATGTACTACTATATGGATTTGGAATGCCAAAACTGAATTTCATTAATGATACCTGCAATACCCCCCCCCCCCCCCAGAATAAATTCATCACATAATTTGGCTGTGACCACTTACCTCTTCGAAGAATTAAGGTCAACTTTGACAGACGTGGACCCTGAATGTGTAAAAGGTAATCTTAAAGATGTTGTAATCATTTTATTGTCCTCTGTTTTATTTATTTTTATTGCCATTACATTTATTTATGATATGTTTGGCAGGTTGGAAGATGTATTTTGAGACTTTGCGGAGGAAGTATTTTTTGGCTCAGCCTGAAAAGGCCCAGAAAAGAAAAACTATGACGAGCATTGCAAAGAACCTTCAAAGAATATTTTATGTACACTTTAATTTCTGATTTATTTTTCTCGTTTAATTTTGTATATTTGTTCCTTTTTTTGTTGTCCATGTTGCTTATCTCTATTTTGTTTACTTGGGGCTCGTTCTTCGTACGTCGCTAACTCAGTTAGCTGGATTTGATTGTTGGCGATTTGCCATGATCTTGGATCGTTTGGTTCTTCGAAGCTCATCCTGGACTTGCTGTCATAGCAACAGGTCCGTCAGCTTGAGCCTGCTCGCGAGCAGGCTTATTTCACGTAAACAGGATTAGATCGCCACTGACAAGGGGAAGTCCTTTAGCGCAGCGCGATAGTGTAGCCTAATTTCTGAGATTTATTTATTTATTTCTCGGGAAACGAGGTTGTGAGGGTGTCGTTTAATACATTATTATTTTGTTGTATATGCAAATTGATATTCGATTCGATGTTGATTCGAATTTTTTTTTTTTTTTTTTTTTTTTGCCAATTTAGGGTATACTATAATTTTTAATGAAGATAATGCAATCATGATGACCATGCCGATTATGATTTACAATCCCTCAGGCTTAATTTACGTGATTGGTGCCATACACTGTAGACTACACACATGTTCCCATCAAGGCCTCAATGAAGGGATTTTGTGAGCAGAAGGGGGACTTACAATGTAAATGTGCAGCCAAGTTCCTATTACAATTTTTTAATATTCCAGATTAGTAATATTATGTCAATTTCTTTTAAAGGCAGTTGACTGAGTAAAATCTCTTAGATGGTGTGTGTGACCATGTTCCAAATCACAAACCAGTGTGAAATCAAAACGGCCAGTGCATGACTCAAGAATTTTAAGAGATTCACATTTATAAACATTATTTGAACATGGTAAGGAATTATAAATATCAAACTCACGGTATTACATACACTTATGCTGAGAACTGCATTTTTCCATCATACAGGTGATTACAACAGGATCCTGCATGGAGACAGGTGTTTTATGACCCCATTCCCTGACCCAAACCCCAGACCAGTTACAATGCAGCTCTAGGACAAGGGCACACAATGATATGAGCTTTGGCCAACTAAAGGGAAGATTTCAGGGTCTGAGAAGCCTGAGGGTTGCACCTGACAGGGCCTTTGACATTGCATGTGCCATATTACACGGCCAACATCAGAAAAAGACAAAAAATGTTTAATTAAACCTAAAATAAAAGAAAACAAATTTGCTAAACTGTATTTGCTTAGAGTTTTATTTCAATAGTTCTTTGTGAAGAAAAGCCAGTTATTCAGTCATCTTTTTAAAAGAGATATTAGGCTATGCAAGCCTTGCAAGGTCAACAATAGTACTCTGTGTGAAATAGTGTATTTTACTCTGAAGTTTATTTTGAAACAACTCTTTTTCTAGTGTAATTTTTTCTTAGTCAAGTTCTATTTCTCCCCCTGATTTTTGTTTTTTCTAAACACTCTATTTTCCATTGAAGACTCATATAGGGAACTAATTTCACCCAGTGTCGTTGTGTCACACATGCCTCATGCAACAAATAAAAAGGAAACGTTGTCTCTACACTGCCCACCCCTGCATCACTGCTGTGTGCAGACTCTTCTGTAGGCCTCTCTGTACATGTGGACTCCTGTCAGAAATAATAGGCATAGGCAAAAGTATAAATCAATTAAATTAAAGTTCTTCCTCTAAAGGACAGTCATCTCAGAAGTTTTCTTCACTCTCCAGTGCAATGTGTTTAATAACTCATGGCAAAATATTTTTACATTAACATAAGTTTATCAGTTTTTACTTTCACAAGACAAAGCAATGTATCATATTTAAGATTTAACAGTTGAAATGACTAAACCAGCCAATTTGTATTATAGGTCTATGGTCTACTTAATTTAATGCAGTAACACATTATTTCACAGTGTACAAAGGTCATTTAAATCTCATTTCCCAGTGATGAAGGTGTTGCTGCTACTGGGCCCTGATGTGGGTCTGGAAGAGCTGAACCCAGGGATGTCCTTCACAACAGGGCAATTCACATTCAACCCAAGGGTCAGCTCTTCTGCCAGGGTCAGGAGCATCATTATTATTTTTTCTCAGCCTTTTTCCTGGTTGCTTTTATAAACAGACAATCATTTATTTAACAGTACCTTTTTAAAAGAGACTATAGGCCTATAAGGTAAAATTACCATTAAGTAGAATATTTTTGTACTTCACTTTCACCATGTCCATTATTATAGTGTGGTGATGACATTACAATGAACAAAGTAATTATGAAATTATGAAAATAAAAATAAAATAATAAAAATAAGTAATTAAAACATCTAACATGGCCACCACAAAAGCATTTAATCTGTCTTCTACTTTTGCCAGCACTCTCTCCTGGCTTTTGCACACTTTGAGGTGTTCCTGGCGTTTTAATTAAAAACTGAAATTCTGCATAACCTTGCATTAAAAGCTCTTTCTCTGCTTGGGAGAAAAACTGGGCGTGTTCTTTGGCCATGTTGAACAGCCAATAGCAGCGCTGCTGATCACTGGTTCTGCTATCGATACATGTCCCCTTTTAAACCAACGCGAGAACGCGCAGTTATCTCAGATAACTCAATCCAGCGATACTAATCATAAACAACAGGTGTGTTCGAAGAACCCAATTAGCCGGATCATGATTAGCACGATGATATCATCTTAGATCTCTCATTTGATCTCGGATGTTTTAAGCAACGTACGAAGAACGAGCCCTTGTTTGCATTTTAATGTATGTTTATAATGCTCTCTCTGTAATGTTCTATTTATTTATATTGTTTACTTGGAATATCTACGTATATATATATATATATATATATATATATATATGTATATATGTTCCTTTTTATATTACTGTGTACTTTATTCCTTTGCATCTCTGTCCTTTAAAATGATTGGGTAAAAAAAATAACGAGAATAAAAAGTTAACAATTTATTTAATGTATGTTTATTATTTTCTTTGGAATGTCCATGATTTTTTTTCTTCCTTTGAGATGTTATTACTTCATTTTTTTTCTTGTTTTTGTTCCCCCATTCCTCTGTAATGCTTGTTTATAATGCTATTTCGAATGTGTTGTATACCTTAATAAAAATTTCAGACTTTCCCATTGTTCTTTGTGTGTTAAAAAAAAAAAATATATATATATATTAGTGCTGGGCAACGATTAATTTTTTTAATCGCGATTAATCGCATAAATTTCTTGCGATTAATCGCGATTAATCGCATTGTTACGCGGGAAATTGAATAATGAATTCTAAAGTAATGTATTGCACACTTTTGATTTAAATGTACTATACATACATGTCTATATACATAAAAGTGCAATAACATGTGGTTTGCAAAAACTTTAAACAAATAATGTGCTTTATACCAGCAGTATTTTCTTTTACAGTAGCAATAAAATATTTATTGTAAATCTCAACTTAAATATTAATGTAATCGAATCAAATATTAAAACAAAGCTATTTGGCACAGGGGATTACCTTTTATAGTTAAAACGAGTCCAGTTTTCTTTTTTTCTGAACAGGTATCAACAGATAGTATCTTTTATCAGGGAGCAGCAGAAACAGTCAATGTAGTCAGAGGTCATGACCCTATATAAGTCTACCAACGTTACTTCTCTGATAGTAGCTTAGGTTTGGTCATGCTATGGTTTCCCACGTACACTAGGCTACATTAAACAGAGGTAAAGCCTTCTGCATCGAACTTACGCCGTAGGCTGTGTGTAGCGCGCGTACCCTGACGTGCACCTCTCCAAAAATGTAACAACGCGTCAATACCTCAAGCGTGATCGCTACAACCGCTCCCCGGGTTTCACATGCTCCCGTAATTGCGCGTCAACGCGGACAACGATGCAGAAGTATAATGAAAACCACGTAGAGGTTCTGGCGTAGGTCCGACGCAGAAGTATAAATCAGCATTTAGAGTGAGATGAAGTGGTCAAGCACAAGGTGCAGCGACAAGCGGGACGGGTGCGTTCCTGTGAAACTGTTGCGGTCAAGCTCGCCTCACGCACGCGCCCACCCGTTGCCGACGTTGAATTATAACTTTTTGTACACGACGCGCAGCCAGCACAAATCATTGGAAGACAGACTGATCCTCGGTTCGCTGTTTGTGTGTTTCCAGAATCTAAATAGTTATCAGGACATCAACAGACGGGAATTCACATGCAGAGCACCCTTTCTTTTACTGTCTATGAGAGCACCCCCGCTAAACTAAACGTTGGCTTTTCAGGTAAAGTTATGTATAATTTTAATTTAAGTTAAAAAGGCTACAGCTGCGTAGCGCACAGAAGCCGTTGGTTACTGTCCGCACAGTCTCCCTTTCTATTCACCTGAGAGAACCTGCCAAGGCCTCTCTCCACTGCTTGTTTGGATGGGTTATTTGCTGGCTGACCAACATCCCACCCCTCCTGTTATCCATGGTTTGACTGTAGGCCTGTTATTCAGAGCCAGTCAGCAACGGACTTTAAAAAAATATTGAAAAAAAAAACTGCGTTAACGTGCGTTAAAAAAATTGTCGGCATTAATTAAGAAATGCGTTAACGCGATAATAACGCGTTAACTTGCCCAGCCCTAATATATATATATATATATATATATATATAATTATTATATTTTAATGAATATATTAAAATTGGGGGAGGGAGGTTTGGTATATATTTGAGCAATATCAATCAAATCACCTATGCTATAAGGCCTAGGGTGGGCTGTGTTTAAAAGTAACCAATAAAGTCCCTTTACTGGGTTTTCAATGTGTCCTGTCCTCCAATAGTGGTCTGGGTGTTGGGAGAGGCTTTAAAAGAATAACCAATCCAGTTTGGTTGGAAGGCAAAAAGGAAGGTGTGAATGTTTCCTTCAAAAAGGTGTGAATTTTTCCTGCAATGGGATTACTTGCCATGGCAACAAATGGCTCTAGCACGGAAGTATACGTCCACAGCATACATCCGATTTGGTATCATTCCGGATGTATGCGGATATATACGGACCCATGGAATTTGACATATCCGGCCACTATACTCCTGGATTCTTCCGAATTTCAGCAGTGTATACAGGAGTATACTGGTCCGGATACACCTATTTTCATGCAGTGGATGGTTTAGTCCTTTTACATTCCACGACGTAAACTTGAGACCCATTCTGTTACTCTTAGTTGTCGTCATTCTCAACGAGATTGAAAATCAGGCTAGTCATCATCACTGCTCGTTTCATACCTTGCACCATTTTAAACAGGCACCCATTCTATAGTTATTCTATAACAACAAAGAGTATAACCAAAAAAGTTAAAAAAAAACAAAAACAAAAAAAAAAACCTAACAAACCTTCAAAATGGTATCAAACCTTAAACTTCCACTCACAGTCACACACACACACACACACACACAAAAAAATTCGTATCAGCGCAACTCCGCAATAAAGTGTTCAGGATGAACATCTCAAAGTAACATAACACGACATGATCTTGTAAACAGTCAGTGTTTTCATCAGTCACATTATGTTGATCTTAATTGACTCAGTCCAACAACATCGTCCCTCAGACTTCAAAGTTACCTTCAGCAAACTTGACCGCTTTCTCCGGATCGGTGAAGAAATACTCTTTACCGTTGTGCGAGACTCTCAGTTTCGCTGGGTATTGCAGTCCGTACTTAACTCCGGGCTTATCCTTCAACAACTCCCTCGCACGTTTGAATAGTGCGCGTCGCTTTACCACCGCAGGCGGATAATCCGTGAAAATGTTAACTCTTTGGCCTTTAAAGAAAATCTGTTGCATCCTAGCAGCTTTTGCATTATTTCTTCCATCTCATGAACGTAATGCAAACGCAAAATGAAGGCCCGTGGTGGTTCATCACTTCCAGAGCGGGCACGTAGAGCTCGGTGGGCGCGGTCCACGTGCGGTGGTTTGTCTAGTGACAGAGCCTCTGCAAGGAGTTGGGCAACAAAATCTCTAGGTTTAACTCCGGATTCAGCGCCCTCTTTAATGTTTAGTATGCGGATGTTTTGTCTTCTGCTGCGGCTTTCGAGGTCTGTGCATTTTTCTGTGAGTTGTTCCACTGTAAGCTTTAGCTTTCCCAAATCTTGCTCCATTTTAACCATCGTGTCAGAAGAAGTGGAAGCATAATTTTCCAGGCTCATTAATTTCGTAGCATGATCGTCCACAGTACCTTTAACCTCCGAGATTGCCGCGTTGGTCTCATTTTTGAATGCAGATAGTTCCCCTCGGATAGTGACAGCAAGCTGCTCGATCTTTGAGTCAATAATTTCCCCAATGTCAGATTTGATTAAAAGAAGTTCCGCGCGAAGAGAGGAGATCGCATTGAGGATAGCTGAATTATCGGACTCTGGAGTGTCTTTCTCAAGCGATTCCTCCACATTGGCGCCGGAGGGTGTCGAGGCCTGGTCTGGAGCTTTTCGAGATTTGCCCGGCATAATTAGAAAACTGAACAAACTGAAACCTAATGTCGGTTAGTAGTTTGCAGGATGCGGGACTGCAATTTTAATAGTGTTAACTGTTACTAAAGAGATGTTCTGACGGAGTTATATATATAAAATTACGGAGTCGTCGTGAAGCGCGTGTTACTCTCTCATATCGAAACCGGAAGCCTTTTTATAAAATCAGAAACAGCGAGTGAGATTCAAGAGTACAACACATCCATTTATACAATCCCCATCTGCTCTGGAATGCGGTGGGACGATCCCGTTCAAACATGAAACCTCACATCATATCAATGGCTCCCTTATAATCACAAGGATCGGAGACCCCCTTCGAACATAAAATCTTACATCATATCAATGATTCCCTTATAATCACGAGGATCGGAGATCCCCTTCGAACATAAAATCTTACATTATATCAATGATTCCCTTATAATCACGAGGCCACACCTATTATCCAATTGCACGCCAGGTCATACTACACAAGGTCACCCAAGGACGCAGGGGGGAGGGGCAGGATCAAACACAGGGCACGGAGAGGGGGAGGGTCAAATGTCACCATCAATCATTTTGACAGATGGTCCACCATATCACTACTCTTGTTCCATTTCAAACATACCTTCTTCAACATTTTCTGTTCCAGTCTCTTTAGTTCCATTTTCTCCTTCTTTCTGTCGCACAAGCACATTTCATGAACACTTCCTTGCAGTCAGGGCACTTTGCTGCTTTACAATTCCTTGCATAGTGTCCCTGCTCATAGCATTCAAAACAGATAAAGTTAGGACAGTCCTTAAAGAGATGTCCCAGCTGAAAACACATTCGGCACAATCTTACTTGTCCATCATGGATCACTCTAAAGAATTGTAAACCATCATGTGTTTCAAATTGTGTGCTATAGGGAAGTGATGTTCTGTCCTTTGGAAAACGGACTTTCACATACCTTGTGCCATCTGCAATGTTTGTTCCAGGATAAAGCCTCCTCCGTATTTTAGTCATGGGAGTGACCCCCCACGATTTCAATTTGTCCTCAATTGTCTTATCATGCAGATAAGCAGGCAGATGAAGAAAAGAAACAATATATTCTCTTCTCTCCAACCTCCTTACTTCAAAAATCAAAATTTTTGATTCATCAAAATTCATCCATCAAGCCATCACAGACTTCCACACTCCTCAGGGTCAGCTCATATTCCATATCCCTCCTGGGCCTTACTGCAAGTAAATTGTCCACATCCACTTTCTCCAGAATTGCCTTGATAATATCCTCAACTTTTATGTCTTTATTTCCCGTTAAATCCAACACGAGCGTTGCCTCTTTCAAAAAATCCACATTCTTTCTGTTGTTTTGTTGTTCTCCATTCTCCTTATTAAATGCAGTCAGCTCACTTGAATGTTTGTCCGTCGCATGTTGTTCAGCCATCTTCCATGTTTCTGCTGCCATTCTGTTTTCTTTACCACGTTCCAGGTCCATGGTTCAAAAGTAGGATTTCCTCCAAGCAGAAACTGCTTGGAGTTGCAAATGAATAACTTTAAACAAAATTCATTTCAAATACAAAAAGAAATAAAAAAATCAGCAAAAAGCATGGGAGAGCCTCTCTCTCCCTACTGCCTTGCAACACTTCCTGGAATGTACCAAGTTCGGGCGTTCTCAAGGTGGTATGGCCGTAAGCGAAATCGGCTGGCAAAATTGGGCTCTCTGAAGAAGAAGAAAAAAGAGACTCTTTCAGGCTTTCTGAAGAAATTCAGCAGCTATTTCAGACATTTTGAAGACAAAAAGACACATTTTATGGATTTTGGAAAGATTTCACTGACTCTTTTTTTTTGTAAAACAATAAAGCTTACAGCACCTGGTATTCCTAGGCGGTCTCCCATCCAAGTACTAACCAGGCCCGACCTTGCTTAGCTTCCGAGATCAGACGAGTTCGGGCGTTCTCAAGGTGGTATGGCCGTAAGCGAAATCTGCTGCCAAAATTGGGCTATTTGAAAGTATAGAGCATTAGGGTAGTAAACTATATAAGGCTTACAGCACCTGGTATTCCCAGGCGGTCTCCCATCCAAGTACTAACCAGGCCCGACCTCGCTTAGCTTCCGAGAACAGACGAGTTCGGACGTTCTCAAGGTGGTATGGCAGTAAGCCAAATCTGCTGGCAAAATTAGGCTCTTTGAAGAAGAAGAAAAAAAGAGACTCTTTCAGGCTTTCTGAAGAAATTCAGCAGCTATTTCAGACATTTTGAAGACAAAAAGACACATTTTATGGATTTTGGAAAGATTTCACTGACTCTTTTTTTTTGTAAAACAATAAAGCTTACAGCACCTGGTATTCGCAGGCGGTCTCCCATCCAAGTACTAACCAGGCCCGACCTTGCTTGGCTTCCGAGATCAGACGAGTTCGGGCGTTCTCAAGGTGGTATGGCCATAAGCGAAATCTGCTGCCAAAATTGGGCTATTTGAAAGTATAGAGCATTAGGGTAGTAAACTATATAAAGCTTACAGCACCTGGTTTTTCTTTTATATTTCCAGGTTGGACTTTAAAGACCCACAGCCAGACTGTCAACCAGGGCCTTCAAACCGATGTATCCAGCCCAAGCCTGCCACTGCATCCTACGTGCCATCTGCCGTGGCAAAAGCACCTGTCCTCCTGGTGCTGCCAACCCAACCACAGGCTCCATCAGTGAGGTTGCTGCCATCTGCCAACCCAGTCTTCCTCCCTGTCCTCCCACCCTGTCCTCCCGCAGTGAAACCTGTTATGCCCAACAAGTCAAATAAACCATGTGGGGCTTGCAAGGTGCCGCAGTGTGGGGGGCAGCGGAAGAAATACACCCCTTCCAAAGATAAGGTGGCTGGAAGCAGCCAGAAAATCTTCACCTTTTGTCCCTCCACCAATATGTCCACCACACCTGGCTTCGAAGGTATAACATACACCAGCTATGAACACTTTAAAACTGTGGTGGATGGGGAACTGGAGAAGAGGAGAACCACCCTCTAAACCTGTTGTGGGTTGCAATGACTGTCACACACACTGACACACACACACACACACAGACACACACACACACGCTGACACACACACACACACAAACTGACAGACACACACACTCTGACACACACACACACACACAGACACACTGAGTTTATAATGTATATTTGTTTAACTTATTTGTGTGTTGTTTTTTACATACATGTTTTAGTGTAATTCATGTGTTTAATACAAAATATTCATTCATGTTTAATTCATACATATCTGTTGCTACCTGAAATTACCTTTTGCATCAAGCATTTGGGATTCGTCACGTCATGTTTGATTTCACGTTTCATTCCTGTGGTGTCAATAAAATATTTTCATTGCATTTGAAAATGACTCTGCTTGTTACCTGGTGTTAACATAATAATTCCATTTTTAAGTGTTTCATACTCGCTGTATATAAAAGGGTAATTTCTCATTCATGTGTTGCGATAGCTTAATCAAATAATACTTACCAGTTATAAACTGCTTTACATACTAAAAAAATCCACTTGGATAACTTTTATAACATGTACCTATGTTGGAGTGCAATGCTTACCTTAAATTAAAACTTTACCTGAAGTTAAGGGTCCAAAAAGATAAATAAGAATACTTACCTGTATTATACTTCCCTGAAACTAACTGGAGTGCAATGCCTACCTGAAATTAAAAGTTTACCTGAAAACAAGGGTCTAAAAAGATGAATAAGAATACTTACCCGTATTATACTTCCCTGAAACTAACTACATTTCAGCAAAGGGGTTTGCACCTTTAAACTACAATTATTCACTCAAGCAGTTTAAGGGATTATACATCTTTCACAGAGATTTCAATCTTTGAGTTTCAAATAGCTGAACTGGGGCTCAAACCTGTGATCTTATGAATGGGAAACAAGTGCTTTACCCACTCGTCCACCGCATCTTGCAGTACCAGGATCATCCAGCAGGTTGCCCAGGATCATGCTCATCCCAGGATCGAGGATAGGGACTTGGGGGGGTCATGGCCCATTCCCAGGCGGTCTCCCATCCAAGTACTAACCAGGCCCGACCTTGCTTAGCTTCCGAGATCAGACGAGTTCGGGCGTTCTCAATGTGGTATGGCCGTAAGCGAAATCTGCTGCCAAAATTGGGCTATTTGAAAGTATAGAGCATTAGGGTAGTAAACTATATAAAGCTTACAGCACCTGGTATTCCCAGGCGGTCTCCCATCCAAGTACTAACCAGGCCCGACCTTGCTTAGCTTCCGAGATCAGACGAGTTCGGGCGTTCTCAAGGTGGTATGGCCGTAAGCGAAATCTGCTGCCAAAATTGGGCTATTTGAAAGTATAGAGCATTAGGGTAGTAAACTATATAAAGCTTACAGCACCTGGTATTCCCAGGCGGTCTCCCATCCAAGTACTAACCAGGCCCGACCTTGCTTAGCTTCCGAGATCAGACGAGTTCGTGCGTTCTCAAGGTGGTAGGGCCGTAAGCGAAATCTGCTGCCAAAATTGGGCTATTTGAAAGTATAGAGCATTAGGGTAGTAAACTATATAAAGCTTACAGCACCTGGTATTCCCAGGCGGTCTCCCATCCAAGTACTAACCAGGCCCGACCTTGCTTAGCTTCCGAGATCAGACGAGTTCGGGCGTTCTCAAGGTGGTATGGCCGTAAGCGAAATCTGCTGGCAAAATTGGGCTCTTTGAAGAAGAATAAAAAAGAGACCCTTTCAGGCTTTCTGAAGAAATTCAGCAGCTATTTCAGACATTTTGAAGACAAAAAGACCGATTTATGGATTTTGGAAAGATTTCATTGACTCTTTTTTTTTTTTTTTTGTAAAACAATAAAGCTTACAGCACCTGGAATTCCCAGGCGGTCTCCCATCCAAGTACTAACCAGGCCCGACCTTGCTTAGCTTCCGAGATCAGACGAGTTCGGGCGTTCTCAAGGTGGTATGGCCGTAAGCGAAATCTGCTGCCAAAATTGGGCTATTTGAAAGTATAGAGCATTAGGGTAGTAAACTATATAAAGCTTACAGCACCTGGTATTCCCAGGCGGTCTCCCATCCAAGTACTAACCAGGCCCGACCTTGCTTAGCTTCCGAGATCAGACGAGTTCGGGCGTTCTCAAGGTGGTATGGCCGTAAGCGAAATCTGCTGCCAAAATTGGGCTATTTGAAAGTATAGAGCATTAGGGTAGTAAACTATATAAAGCTTACAGCACCTGGTATTCCCAGGCGGTCTCCCATCCAAGTACTAACCAGGCCCGACCTTGCTTAGCTTCCGAGATCAGACGAGTTCGGGCGTTCTCAAGGTGGTATGGCCGTAAGCGAAATCTGCTGCCAAAATTGGGCTATTTGAAAGTATAGAGCATTAGGGTAGTAAACTATATAAAGCTTACAGCACCTGGTATTCCCAGGCGGTCTCCCATCCAAGTACTAACCAGGCCCGACCTTGCTTAGCTTCCGAGATCAGACGAGTTCGGGCGTTCTCAAGGTGGTATGGCCGTAAGCGAAATCTGCTGCCAAAATTGGGCTATTTGAAAGTATAGAGCATTAGGGTAGTAAACTATATAAAGCTTACAGCACCTGGTATTCCCAGGCGGTCTCCCATCCAAGTACTAACCAGGCCCGACCTTGCTTAGCTTCCGAGATCAGACGAGTTTGGGCGTTCTCAAGGTGGTATGGCCGTAAGCGAAATCTGCTGGCAAAATTGGGCTCTTTGAAGAAGAATAAAAAAAGAGACCCTTTCAGGCTTTCTGAAGAAATTCAGCAGCTATTTCAGACATTTTGAAGACAAAAAGACCGATTTATGGATTTTGGAAAGATTTCATTGACTCTTTTTTTTTTTTTTTTTTTTTTTGTAAAACAATAAAGCTTACAGCACCTGGTATTCCCAGGCGGTCTCCCATCCAAGTACTAACCAGGCCCGACCTTGCTTAGCTTCCTAGATCAGACGAGTTCGGGCGTTCTCAAGGTGGTATGGCCGTAAGCGAAATCTGCTGCCAAAATTGGGCTATTTGAAAGTATAGAGCATTAGGGTAGTAAACTATATAAAGCTTACAGCACCTGGTATTCCCAGGCGGTCTTCCATCCAAGTACTAACCAGGCCCGACCTTGCTTAGCTTCCAAGATCTGACGAGTTCAGGCGTTCTCAAGGTGGTATGGCCGTAAGCGAAATCTGCTGCCAAAATTGGGCTATTTGAAAGTATAGAGCATTAGGGTAGTAAACTATATAAAGCTTACAGCACCTGAGGCGCATTTTCCTATAAGTCCCTATACTGACCAATCATTGAGCGCCGTTGAGCAAGTTGAGCAGCTCAATCAACCAATCATTGAGCGCCGTTGAGCAGGCTGCTTCCTCAACCCACCAATCAGATGGCCCCATTGACTGACCGTGTCAAATGCATCATTGGAGTGACAAGCGTAAACAATCGCTACTATCATCAGTGGACTGAGATCGGAGACAGCAAACAAGAGGTAAATTCAGTAAATTCTCCAGTATATTCATATAAATGCTTTCTAACAGTTTTTTTACGTGCAGTAATTACAAAGTTATTAACTGTTAAAGTTTTAAAAGCATTAGGAAAATACAATCGCGCATCTACTAACATGAATCGTAAACTGCAGTAATTATTTATAGTCTTTGTAATGTTTCACTAAAAAGTAAATGCTTTGAAAATACCCAAACACAATCAGGGCTGGGCATTAGGATTACTATCCAAATACAGGTAACGTTAGATGTTACCAATGACTAGTAACGCTATAGGTCACCAGTTTGTCCCGTTGGAATTGACTACATACTGTACATTTAAATAGTTAAATAGGCATGTTTTGTCCAGCTATCCTCTCCACTAATCTAAACTATTTTGTCTCATAGTAACTGACAGCTATTAACAGTCAATAACATGTTAAAAGACTGAAAACACAAGGCAAGCAAAAATATAGTCTAAAATGATAAAACCATTACCTTTTGAACTTTCAGCTAATCACATTAAATATCACATTACAAGGTAAATCAGATAACATCCATAAAGATTACAATACTTTTTTAAAATTATTATTATTTTACACCTTTTTACTTCTAAGCAATAGTAATAGCAGTACTGTTACTTGTACACATGTGTTGCATCTCCTGGTCTTGCAGTGTTTAGTCCCCTGTGCAGTTTGGAAAGAAGAAACTAATCTGAATCTGTTTCTGTCTCATAACAACAGATAAAAAGCATGGATTTGGCGGGTGTCATGATTCTGCCATCATGTCTGTGAATTTTCCTAGTTTTGTGGCAGGATCGTGACAGACCCATGTTTTGTGTGCAAGCGCATGGCCTGTTTGGGCCATGTGCTTGCGTTGTCTTGTCACCTTACCCCGCCCCCTTGTTAAGTCCTGATTATTCCATCTGTGTCACCTGTTATGTTCTCGTTAGTCTCCCTTTATCTTCCCCTTGTGTTTGCTGTCCTGTGTCGGTTCATTGTTAAACCTGCCGTGTGAATTGTTGGATGTTGTGTTATGCTAACAGTGAGTAAATCTTTGAGAAGATTGTTATTCAAGAGTCTGCTTGTGTCTAAGAATTGTACCTGCCTTAACCTCAGTCTTAGTTTAGTGTTTGCTACCCAGTCTTGTTTTGCCCCCTCGTGGGTTTTGTTTTCTGTTTTGTCTTGAATAAATTCTGTGTTGAGCAATCAGTCTGCTTTTGGGTTCGTCCATCCTTCCATCCCATGACAGCGGGACACAAGTGCAGTGTATGTGACAGGAGTTTCTCAGTGAAGTCCAACCTGACTCGGCACATGCAGCTTCATGGTCCGAAGGAACATGTGTGTGAAGTGTGCGGGAAAACCTTCTCACTGAAACAGCAGCTGAGCAGCCACCAAAAACAGCACCTGTACCCATGCATCCGTCTGTACAGGCAGGGAGAGGCCAAGCTGCAGTGTATGAATGCAGCTAAGAGTGTGGCAATGGGCCCCAGCAAAGCAGTTGACCCCAGCTGTCTGGATTCAGAAAAGGCGGAGGCTGCTGCAAAGAAATCTGGAGGGGAAATGTGGAAAGGCCAGCTAGTTGTCACATTCGGCAAATATGCAGGCCAGTCTTTCAGGTGGCTGCTTGAAAATGATGTGGGCTGGGTCATATGGCTGCTGTCTGAATATTGCCAGAAGGGTGAGAAGAACGATCTCCTAAAGTGGCAAAAGGAGCGATTGCTGCAGTATGCCAGAGAGTTCCCGCCTGTCACCTTCCATCTTGACAAACGCATGGAGGTAACTTTGAACCTTTTACTGAGATTAAATAATACTTACCTTTTTTATATTTAATTTATTTATATTTTTATTGATATTTTTTATTTTATTGATATATTTAAAAATTGAGTACATGTGTAAATCAGTTATGCACCTTCAATAGTAAAATCATCAATGTTTACTCTGCAGAAAAGCTTGTGCTTTAGACATAGGAAGAGGTAACAGTATAAATATTTGTGTTTATATGGTACAATACAACTTTGCATGTGTTTTTCTACACTTTCTTTATTTTCTGCATGAACAGGAGTCAAGGAAAGACAAAGGAAAGAAGGCTGAATCTACCCTTTCTAAGTTCCAGCAGGATCCTGACTATGCCAGTGCTGAATTGTTGGCAGCTGCTGGTAATTAACATTTAACATGCCATAACTCTATTTTGAAATTCATAGAGCATTTTCTTTCTTACTGATGTATTTCAGACATCTGACTAAATTCACTGCCGAAATATCACACATTTTATGGCTCTGATAATGATGCCAATAGGTTTAGTGTTTCACTTTAATTTTCAGCAGGGAGAGGGATATTTTCAAGCTAGCTGCCCTTTTTCAGTGTAACAGATTTAATGTTTAAATGATTTGTTGGCATTTAGATAACACATGCAAAAATCAATTTAATTTGTAGATGTGATATGTTGCATTTTTTTATCATATTACCATATTTTTTAACTATTGCCTATATTTTTTGTAGCAACTCTAATGTACACTAAAATGTTTGTATTAAATATAATTTGTGTTCTCTAAAATAAGATCTGATAACATGGAAAATAGAAACAAACTTTGTTTATTGTGATAATGCTTGTGTTTGTCATTATATTTACATCTTAAGCAATGTGCTTAATACATTTTGATTTTTTCTACAGAGACTGTCCTTGAAGAGTCTGAGGTAGCGGTCTCCACACAGCTGACCACCTGGGGAGAGCTCACACCGGCTGTGAGTCAGGACTCTTCTCACAGCCTCAGCGCATCTCAGGGTAGAGCTTCTTCCCCTGTAGACACCTCTGCCTCAGAAACCGGTGGCTTCTTGCTGGAGGGCTGGCAGAAATACTGGGAGCATCCACCTCCATCTACACAAGCTAATGGTATAGCTCCTCCTAACATCAAGTGGCTGAAATATGATGAGATCTATGGTCTGTTTGAGAGACCTTCCAAGTACAAAAATGCCAAAGGAGAGATTGTGGAGAGAAGGCTTTTAAAGGAGAAGATGGAGTTCCACCCACCCCCAATCCCTACTTCTGTCAAGGGAGGACTGCCCAACATGATGGCCTTTTTCACAACCCCTGTGTTCTTCTGGCGCCCAGTTGGTGTGATGCAAGCCAAGATCTGCTGCCCTAGCTCCAACTGCCCTGCACCACCAGGTGAATACCTTGAGAAGAAAGGTTTTGGTAGTTATGCCAGGCAAGTGTGTGGGATGAAGTACGATTACACCCTGTTGACGGAGAAGCTGAAGTGTTCACATTGTGAAAAGATGAGGCGGGCAGTGAGTAAGACACATGATGACGCAGACAGTGAAGATGAGGACAGTCATCATGTTCAGCAGTACATTTGGCTGGCACACAGTCCCAAGATTCTGATGAACTTGGCCCCGGCCATCAGAAGCATGTTTCCTGCCATACTGTGTGGGAAGCGTGCTATTGACAAAGGCGTGGTTACTCTTCTGAATGACAGGGTCAACAGTGTGTCCATGAACAAAGTCCAGAGACTGCTGCAGCAGGGACATGATGAGTGGTATGTGGAGCGCCGTGACCTGTACCAGACTCTCCTGTACGAAGCCCACACAGCTGGATCTGCATCGTCTCAGAAGAGCATCCTGTCCTTTGTCAAAGCTGCTGGTACTTACACCCCTCCTCTGCCCCGGACTCCCCTTCCTTCTGCCCGTGTGCTGAGGCGTGCACACATGATCATGGAGATGGAGAAGATGCCTGTGTACAGAGCCTCAATCCTCAGTGTGACTGGAGAAATCCTCTGCATTGATGGTACAAGAAAGGTATGTGTATTGTATCAATTCATGATGTGATAGCAATCCATCTTCATATTCATCTTGTTGCTTCTTAATGTTTAGGTGAGCGTGATTTGAACTCGAATAACATAATTAGGTCCAGAAACTTCTTTTCGATCAAGTTTAATAAGAAATTAACTGGAAAATGTTACATGGTCAAAAAACTGTGTCGCTCCAACATTGCTTCACAAGAAAAAAACTAACCGTCCTTGCCGGAAATGACGTCATCATTAATACAAAATATTATATTACACATATCAAATTATTTACTCTTAATTATTTATTGATTGCTTAATGCACACAATATTTATTCCACATCTATATAAAGAAAAGTTACTTGGCTCTAACACATCCGGCCCCTAATTGGTTGGTAGGGAGACCAAACAATTACTACAAACATCCTAATACTAAAGAGCCATTAGACTTGAACATGTATACATAAGAATTAACTTCCAACCTTTCCTTAGATTATCATACTCTTGATAATTCTATGTTAGTCTGTACACTTAAATTGCCTCTTGAATTAAGCACAATTTATTTACCGGTCTCTCCAGTGTACTTGTTTTGGTCTTTAGTTTTACACGACGTACAGTTCCACTGGAGTCTGGTAAAGTTTGAATTACTCTTCCCATTATCCATGAATTGCGAGGAGAGGAACTGTCCACGATTAACACCACATCACCAGGTACAAAGTTCCTTTTTAATCTTGACCATTTGCTGCGTTCCTGAAGAATAGGCAGGTACTCACGAGTCCATCTCATCCAGAACAAGTCTGCTAGATACTGTACTTGTCTCCAACGTTTTCTTGCATATTGGTCTTCCTTGTTGAAGACACCTGGTGGTAAGCTTGGTTGTGTTTTCAACAACAATAAATGATTGGGCGTCAGAGCCTCAAGGTCATTTGGATCTTCTGATGTACTAGTTATCGGTCTGTTGTTGATGATACTTTCCACTTCACACATGATGGTATGAAGACTGTCTTCATTGATAATCTGTTCCTTTAAGAGAGCGCTGAGTATCTTTCTTATGGTACGGATTTGCCGCTCCCAGACACCACCCTGATGAGAAGCAGTTGGACTGTTGAAGATCCATTCGATCCCTTTTTGTAACAGTGCATTTTCAATTTTGTTATGGTTCAAATTTCTCAGAGCTTCTCGCAACTCTCTTTCCGCGCCGACAAAATTTGTACCGTTGTCTGAACGCATGACTGACACCTGTCCTCTTCTACTTATAAAACGCCTTAGAGCATTTATGCATGAATCAGTGTCCAGACTATCAGCAATCTCAATGTGTACAGCTCTGATTGTTAGGCAAGTGAACAACACTCCATACCTTTTCACAATACTCCGGCCCCGTTTTACATCGAAGGGTCCAAAGAAATCTACACCCACATTCGTGAAAGGGGGTTTGTCAGGTAGCAAGCGATCTTCTGGCAAACTTGCCATTTTTTGCTCTCCAATTCTTCCATTGAATCTGCGACAAACTGAGCATTTATGTATAAGCTTCCGAATTGCCGAGTTGGCTTGCGGGATCCAGAATTTTTGTCGGAGAGTAGATAACATGTAGTTTCTACCACAGTGACCACATCTTTGATGAATGTCGTTTAGAATGAGAATTGAAACCCTGGAGGACTTTGAGAGGATTGCGGGATGTTTAGATTCCTCCGGCATGGCTGCCCTGTTGAGTCTCCCACACACTCTTAGTATCCCATCTTGAAGCACAGGATCAAGCTTGTACAGCTGACTTTTCCTTTTAACAGGAATATTCTGTTTCAGAGCCTCAATTTCATTCTGAAATTGTTGTTTTTGACTGTATTGAATTAACTGGATTTCAGCTTCATTCAAGTCCTTCAGTCTCAGTGACTTTTTCTCCATTGTTGATCTGAATTTTTGCATCTGCTCCTTTAAGAGGAACGATTGTTTTTCTGGGTCTTTCTCTGATTGTGCAATGGACTCTTGAAACCGTCTTCTTGCTTTAGACAGTTGTAACAGTGTTTCCTTGAGTCTTAGCATCCATGCCACTGCCTTTTTCAGACGAAACCAGCTTGAGTAGTAATGAGTTAACTTACTCAGAACATCATTGTTTTCTCTCAAGTCGAGAATATTGACCTTGAACTCTTTTTTGATTTCAGGATCTGACTGGTTATTTTGACCCAAATGATCCGGTCTTTGTGGCCATTCTTCCTCTGGTTTCAACAAAAAGTCGGGTCCTTTAACCCACATTTCCTCTTGTATAAAGTCCTTCGCTTTAAGACCTCTGGTAGCTTGATCTGCAGGGTTTTGTGATGTTGTGACATACCTCCACTGTAATGGAGTAGTAGCGTCTCTTATTAGTGCGATCCTGTTTGCTACAAATGTTTTGAAGCGTGCACTCTCATTGTCGATGTAATTAAGCACGGTAGTGCTGTCTGTCCAGAAAACGGACCGCTGTAGTGGGATTTGAAGCTCTTGTCTTAGTATTTTGTCCACTTTGACAGCTATGGTTGCTGCGGTCAGTTCAAGTCTAGGGATTGTGATTTGCTTGAGTGGGTTAACTCTTGACTTTCCCATCAACAAGGAACAATGTTTTTGATTTTGCTCATTGGAAAGTACCAGGTAAGTGACTGTGCCGTAAGCATTCTCGCTGGCATCAGAGAAATGATGCAGCTGCGCTTCTGATGTACTTCCAAACTTTTCTGGTTTTACGCACCTTTTGATCTGGAAGTCTGAAAGGTGATTTAGATCTTCTAGCCATTTGACCCACTGATCAGCACGCTTACCCTCAATCTGTTCATCCCATCCATATCCTTGTTTGCACATGTCCCTTAGAAGGAGCTTGACTGGCAGGATGAGTGGCACCAGGAACCCAAGAGGATCATAGATTGAATTAACAACCGAGAGAATACCCCTTCTACTCAACGGCTTCTCTTGTACCTTAATGTCATATGTGAAGGTGTCTTTTTCTGTACACCACTGCATGCCAAGTGCTCTCTCGATGGGCAGAGAATCCTGATCCAAGTCCAGGTCCTTTACTCCACTGGCCCTTTGTTCTTCTGGGATGGATGATAATACTTTCCTACTATTGCTTACCCACTTTGTCAAGCAAAAACCTCCTTCAGCACACAAATCTCTAACATCCTTTGCCAAGTCAATTGCTTCTTGTTCTGTAGACACAGACTTCAAACAGTCGTCCACATAAAAATTGTGCAAAACTGTTTCGACAGCTTTAGGAGATGCTACATCTTTTCTATCCTCTGCTGTCCTTTTCAATGCATAAGAGGCACAGCTAGGTGATGAAGCGGCTCCGAATAAATGCACCATCATCCTAAATTCTTCTATAGGTGCATCCAGCTTGCCCTCTGGCCACCAAAGAAAGCGAAGCAGATCTGCGTCCTCCTCTGGAACCCTCACCTGATAGAACATTGATTCCACATCAGCCATCATGGCTATTGGTTCTTCTCTAAACCTGGTAAGGACACCAATAAGTGTGTTTGTGAGGTTTGGACCCTGTAACAATTGACCGTTCAGAGACATGCCTTGAAATGAAGCAGTACAATCGAAAACCACTCGAATTTTCTTTTTCTTTGGGTGGTACACCCCGTGGTGAGGTATATACCACACTCTGCTGTCGCTGCAACCAAGCTGTTCTGTGGGAACTTTAACTGCATACCCTTTCTCTATTATGCTCTTCATGAAACTACTGTAGTCTTCAAGCAAACTTGAGTTCTTTTGAAGTTTTCTCTTCAGGTTAGCTGCACGCAGTTCAGCAACACTTCGATTGTTTGGCATCTTGACTGCTTCATTTTTCAATGGCAGTTTCACACAGTAATGTCCATCCTCAAACTTAGTCTTTCCCTGCACCACTTGCATGAACTGTTTGTCCTCCAAGGACATTTCTTCTTTCTCTTCATACTGGCGCTCTGGATAATCAGTATTGTACTGCTGAATCAACAATTGCTCTATTTCCACCACTGAGAGCCGATTAACTGAATGATGTGGCAATTTGGACCTTTCTGAAGTGCTGCTTTCCTTTTTGATGGGTCCATTCACCACCCATCCAAGTGCAGTTTTTACAGCATACGGTCCATCTTGTTGGCTGTTGATGATGTACCACGGCTCCATTGCCTTTGAATTGTTGGCTCCAATTAGAAGATCTACATTTGAATTAATATTAGGTATGCTTACTTGGCTTAGGTATGACCATTTTCTGATGTCTTCTTGGTTAGGAATGTTCTCATTTTGAACAGGAATACTGCTGTGTGTGAAGACCTTTGGTAACTCAAAGTACTTTGTGTCTTCCAATGCGCACACTTCCAAGTCTGTGAGGATGAAACTGTTTACTAATTTCTGCTCTCCTGGCTTGTCTTGACACATAGTGCTCAGCAGAATCTGAGTTGGTTTCCCTTTCAGGTTCAGCTTCCTTTGCAATTCCTCCGTACAAAATGTAGCTGTACTTCCTGCATCCAGAAAAGCATAAGTTTCTACAATTCTGTCACCCTTGTTTGACTTTACTTTTACTGGCACTATTGACAGCACACAGTTATCTCCTCCATATTCTGTTTTATCGCTTGATTGGTGGTTAAGAGAGACTTGGGCACATGAGATTTTCCTGTCTGGTATTTCAACATCTTTTGTTTCTTTCCAATTCTCCTTTATGTGTAGAATGTCTGGGTGTCTTTGGGAACATTCTTTACATTCCATTCTCTTTTTGCAAGATTTGCTAATATGGCCTTGAGTTAAGCATCCAAAGCATAAGCCCTTAGACTTCAGGAATTCCACACGCACCATATGTGGCTGCTCCTTTATTTCACTACATAACTCAAGAGCATGATCCTTTGTGCAAAACATACATGGTTTCTCAAAGGCATTGAGCATCTTGGGTGGACTGACCTGTTTCTTTGACACATATTGAGGTTTCCTTTCCTCCATGCAAATGTTGGTAGCGAAGCTGCTCCTTGTTATTCCTTTTTTAATAGGATACTTTTCCTTTCGATTCACTTTTTCTGCCACAACATTGCGATGGTCTATTATGTCACCAAAGAGGGGGTCCATGGCCACTTTAGCTTGACGATCTATAAAGTTAACCAAATGAGTAAATCTTGCTCTAACTCCTTGCCGCTCTTTGATGTCATAAGCTTCTGATCGCCACCTTTCTTTCATCTTGTACGGTAGCTTTGAAAGTATAACTCTCATATTAGTGGGATTGTCCATTTCCTCCATGAACTCTCCATCTTCCATTGTATTCCGACAACCAATCAAGAACAGGGCATATGCACTCAAGGCCTTTCCATCATCAGACTTGATCTGAGGCCACTTCAGAGCTTTATCAATATAAGCACTCGCTATGATTAGCTCGTCTCCATAATGCCTTTGCAGCAATCGTTTTGCTTCTTTAAAACCCTTGCTTGATGACATATATTCACAGCTTCTTACTATCTCTTGTGGCTCTCCAGCGGTGTATTGCTCTAGATAATATAGCTTGTCTTTTTCATTGTCTGTTTTGTGTTCTATGGTATGCTCAAAGGACCTGATAAAGGATTTGAACGTCAGTGGATCACCAGTAAACACTTGAATGTCTTTGCTTGGAAGCTGAATTTGTGTCTGCTGTTTCACAAGCAATTCTGTTAGCTCATTTTGCTTCTGCATAATTTGAATAATGTTGTCATCTGCTTGACGATTACTTCTGTGCTCTGTGTCCCTTGATGTGTCCAATTGTGGCGGTGCAAGGAAGACTGGATTTAAGATGGCTTTCTTTTTTCTTTCTTTCTCAGACGAATGACCTGATGAATCGTCCATCTGCTCTGTTTTAAGTTCCTTTGGCTTCTGGTGGATTTCCCTTCTTGACTTAGATTGTAAGCTACATTTGCCATCTTCTGAGTTTTCATGTTCTTTCAGTACTTTCAATTTAGCATTGCTTTCTGCAAGTGCTGTTTCAATTTCAAGTTCCTCCATTTTGGCCATGAGTTGCATCCTTTCATCTGGAGGCAAAGTTTCTTGAATTTGTGAACTTAAATCCTTAAACTCACTTATCAATTGTACAAAGTCAAATTGCATCAAATCTTGTACATTCTGCAGATTTTCTTCATCAACCATCAAGTTTTCAATAGCTTTGATCTTACTGGTAAGAGCTGATAATTTCGCTCTTCTCTGGCCAATGCGTCTGTGTAGTTGCTCCTCTAATGCTCTTTCAGTTGGTTTAGGCGCCCTCTTGTGTTCAAGAACCGCAACGTCATCCTCTCCTCCTTCAGCCATCTCAATTTTACCAATGCAAACTGATTGCACGCGATTAAAGGCAATCTAAATACCTTTCTGTATCAAACGTGTGCATTTCAGCTTCTTCAAACATGCATTTGTAAACTTAATAGCTGGTACAATGTCCGTTACCTCAAATAACGGAAGTTTGAAGAGTGACAACGGTCTTCTCAGTGACGGGCTGTTTAATTAAATCCACCGAAGCATAAAGCATCAATGTCCGATATTCATAATCCACGATCGTGAAACGTACAATGTTCATTCACTGACGAGTCCTTTCCAACGACGTTCTCACAGATTCAAGAGCGCGCCGTCCGCTTCTCTTCAATTTCACTTTCCATTTTCCATCGTGCGAGTTTTTTGACTTTCAATGTGATAGCAATCCATCTTCATATTCATCTTGTTGCTTCTTAATGTTTAGGTGAGCGTGATTTGAACTCGAATAACATAATTAGGTCCAGAAACTTCTTTTCGATCAAGTTTAATAAGAAATTAACTGGAAAATGTTACATGGTCAAAAAACTGTGTCGCTCCAACATTGCTTCACAAGAAAAAAACTAACCGTCCTTGCCGGAAATGACGTCATCATTAATACAAAATATTATATTACACATATCAAATTATTTACTCTTAATTATTTATTGATTGCTTAATGCACACAATATTTATTCCACATCTATATAAAGAAAAGTTACTTGGCTCTAACACATGAAGTTAAGCAGACTTAATATTTACTTAGTCACTCTAAAGTGACTTGAGCCAGCTTATTGTTTTGAATAAGATACTTTGGCCTCACTGTTCAGCTTTCAAATGTGATATGATAATTCATATAAATTATATTGGGCAGACAGGTTATTGATAGAAACTATCAAATGAATGTTCTGCTTTGTGTTTTCCAGGTCCTTAAGAAGATATATGGTGATGGCCAGGGCACCATGCAGTATATCACCAGTGTGCTGAACGAGTGGGGCCAGTTCTTGACCACGGTGGTGGTGGCAGCTGAGTCTGAGGGGTGCTACAGACGTATGGCCAAAGGTCTGATGGCCCGCTTTGAACGAGCTAGGGCTCCTGCACCAATTGCCATATATGCAGATAACAACTGTTGTCGGTAGGTTATAACACATCCATATACAGTACCCTGATAAAATGTGTCATTACTTTAATGTTAAAAAAACAAACACATGCTGAATGTATATTGTTTCAGTGACAGTGGTTCGTCCTTCCTGGAGAATCTGTTCGGGGGCTGGGTGCAGAAAAGCACTGTGGTCAGACTGGACATCCGACACTGGCTGCACCGCTGGGATGCTGTTGTCATCAAACAGAGCCATGCCAAGTATGGGGTGTTCATGAGTGCCCTGGCAGGTGCAGTGCTGGCCTACAACAAGGACGATATGATGCTCCTAATCCAGGCAGTCAGGAAGGGCAACCAGGAGTTGTACGCCAGTCTTTCAGATGAGGACATGATAGCCTTCCTCAAACCTCACCAGATCAGGTCCTATGTCAGACGGATCACCCGTGGGGTTGAGGTAAGTGTAATATTAATCCATGTATAATCTTTATGCATAAGAAGCTCAAAACATACTTCACTAAAATTAACTAAGTTGTCACACTGCTATATTTCATTTAGAAAATACTTCCAATTATTGACACAATTTCACATTTTAAGCGATATAACTTTATAAAATAAATGTAAATGATTGTTACAGGAGACAGCCTCAGCAATTGACTCCATCATTACGGAGTTCAAGGGACCTGCAGGCCTTGACATTGATGGAATCCACCTGTTCAAATCAGCACAGGCAGTGGATTCTCACTGGGCAACTGCAAGCAAGCATCTTAGTTGTATGCAGGTGGGTTAACATTTTTGAACTAATCTTTGTATAATCATATAAACTCAAACTCACAGACACCATAATAAATTAGCAACTTGTGTTTTATAGGACCCCCCTGGCATACAGCTGTATGTGTCAGTGAAGGTGGTGGTGCTGAATGGTGTCCGCCTGAACAAGTACAGGTGTCGGCGAGGCAGTAACTCCTTGGAGGGCTTGCACTCACACCTGTACAATGCCATTCCCTCACAGAGATGTGGAGTTATCCCATTCCAAGTAAGTATAAACAGCTTTAATATAAAAAAATGATTACACATCATTGTTCATAGGCATATTCAACCTGTATCCTCCCTGCTTTTGTGCTACCCTCTCCTCCTATGCTGTTCACATATCATCAACTGGGTGTATGAGATGCACACATACAAAATAACCTATTGCGGACAAAAGACAACTTGTATGTCAAGCTGCTGGGCAATGCCCACTTTGTAATCAAAATTACTTTCTGATGTACAATAATGCATGAATGGTCATGTCTTTCAGGTGTATCTGATTGCATTTGCTGTGCAGTGGAATAGCCGCATGGAATCACTCCGGGTTGCTGGTGGTCATGGCAGGCAGACGTGGTGTATGGACCCACGGCAGATTCAGCGTCTGAATCAGCAGGCTGAGGTGCTCTTCGGTAAAGAGCATGTCCTTGAGCCCAACTTTGCCGCCCCAATGCCCTACCCTGCTGTATACAATGACCCAGACGAGGAGGAGCTCCTTGGAGTAGAGTATGCCATGTGCCAGTCAACCAGCTTCACTGCAAGGGATTACTATGCCCAGCAAGGTACACAATCTTGCATTATAACAATATACATACATTAGGGGTGTAATGGTTCACAAAATTCAGGGATCGGTTCAATACGCTACACTTTTACTTTGAGCAATGATGGAGCTCTGCTTGACTTTTCTTAGAAGCTTATAAAATATAACAGCACCTTGGACAAAATGAAATGTAATATTGTAGTAGTTATAAACAAAGGTTTATTTTAGTTCAGATTAACATTTGAGGGCAGCAACTGTATTCATAATGTATTAAAAAAATAAAACCAACGTAATGTTACTTGAAAGCATTATAGCCTACTATTCCTGCCAGACTCACATGGTTACAGTTTTACTACAGTAAATCCATGGTGAATTGCTGATTTGTGGACACTGAGTAGTTCATTCATGGCACAATGTTTCTTCCTGGTTTCCACGTCAGCGCTGTTTGATCCGTTAAAAACGGAGAAATGTGAATGTTTGTCAAAGGATCTCGCAGCGATGTTATAACCTCAATAGAGAATTTAAATGCTTTCTTTACTGGATGTCTCAGCGCTTTGTAGTAACAGTGCATCAGCATTTCGAGTGTGCTTGCCATGCGCAACGCGCCTACATTTGAAGTAATGAAATTTTGGTCGGCAGGAAAAATGGTCCAACGAACCGTTCGGTTTGAAAACTGTTCGATACGAATACGTGTATCGTTACACCCCTAACATACATGCATACTAAGTGGTCAAATTACTACAAATATCATGCACGTTCTATCCATGACAAGTATGGATGATGTAGTTAATTTTTATTTTACATTATATGAAACTAAAGAACTGCAGCATTGCCCTGTTGTATTAATTAGTCTACTGATAGTTGTTGTAACTGCCTAGACACACGGGTGATTAGTACATTACATATTTGCAGTTGAGGAAGAGCAGTCCCGTGAAGAAGAGGAGACGGCTGAACAAAGTGAGGACAAGCTGGCAGATGAGGGTGTGGACGTGGGTGCAGAGTCAGAGGATGATCCTATGGACACTATCAGTGACAAACATGTCATCCTCACTCAATTAGAACAGGTGGAGGAGGAGGACAGTCCTGCTCTGCAGGATGTGCTCATGACCAAGAGCCATCTGCATCTTCCTGGGCTGGAGGAAGTGGAAGCCTTGGCCCTGCTCCTTTTAGAACTGGCAGACAACAGTGACCGTCACCTAGTGCCAGCTGACCTAAGGCTGAAGATTGGCACTGCTGTTGGTGCTCTGCATGAGCATGACAGGTCTGCAGCCAACTTTGTAAAAAGGTATGAGTCTAGGTGGGGTTACACCCTGTTTGGCAGATGCTTGGGAGCTGACACACCTGAGAACAGAGCAGCACAGAAGACAAAGTTTTCCTGGATGAGGTACCCTCAGGCAGCCCAGGTGACTGAGGATAGTCGTCTGTTGTACCTCATTATTAAGATGCTGAAAAACCGGCCACCAGCCAGTCGTCTCAACTCCCCCACTAAAATCACCAATGCAATCAAGGGCCAGTATAAAAGGATTGTAGACAGAGTCAGAGACGATCCCATCCTCAACGGTCTCTCCATTCCTCTGCCCAATCTGAATGCCAAGTCCATCTCTACATTCATGGCACGGGAAGAGAAGAAGGCTAACTACAGGGCAACAGTAATGCCAAAGGTGAAACCCCACCAAAGAGTGCTGTCAGAAGAACCAATGCCAGCAGCTCCAACTCTGCCAGAATCCCTACCAGCTCCAGATCGACCTCAGGTTCAGTACCAGAGCCTACGTCATACTGCTGGGAAAAGGCAAGGTCAGAAGCGGAGGTAAGTTGTTCAGTTCTTCATTTCACAAGTATGTGACTTTACTATTTTATTACAATATGTGAACATGTCTGAATTTATCAGCTGAATGGTTTAAACTTAAACACAACAAACCATGTGAATTGATAGTTCTATACATTATTTCTCATGAATTATACTCATCATCGCATGTATGATTTATTTTTGCAGGGTAGATGTGGAAGAGCCGGTGCTTGTGAACCGGCCCATTCAACCTAAACCCCCTGTGTACATCCCACCGAGAGCGTCAGCAGCACCTGTCCTGGTAGTGGTTCCTGCACAGCCACAGGGACCCTCCATGATGCTCTGTGGGGCATCCAGAAGTCAAGGCTTCATACCTTTCGCACCGCCTCCTGCGCTGACATCCAGACCAATCAAGCCTCATAAATCAATGAAGCCTTGTGGGGCCTGCCAGGTACCCCAGTGTGGAGGGCAGCGTAAGAGATACACGCCCTCCAAAGACAAGGCAGCTGAAAGTAGCCAAAAAATATTTACTTATTGCCCAGCAACTAGGAAGTCCACCACTTCAGGTTTTGAAGGTGTTGTGTTTAACAGTTTTGAACACTTCAAAAGTGTTGTAGACGAGGAACTAAAAAAAAAAAAAACAAGTAGAGAGCCAGCCACATCTGCACCTACATCCCCCAAATCACAATAGCAGATTTCTGGGGTATGGTTTGGACCTGGTTAAGACCTGGATTAGACCTAGTTTAGATTTTGCCCTAGTTAGGACATCATTTAGACCTGGTTCAATCCCAGTTGTACTTACCTACAACCCCAATTCCAATGAAGTTGGGACATTGTGTAAAACGTAAATAAAACCAAAATACAATGATTTGTAAATCCTTTTCAACCTACGTTCCTTTTCAAACTATTTTCAATTGAATACACCACAAAGACAAGATATTTAATGTTCAAATTGATAAACTTTATTGTTTTTTGCAAATATTCCCTCAATTTGAATTTGATGTTACAACATGTTCCAAAAAAGCTGTATCTTGTTTTGTAGTGTATTAAATGAAATATAAGTTGAAAAGGATTTGCAAATGAATGTATTATGGTTTTATTTAAGTTTTACACAACGTCCCAACGTCATTGGAATTGGGGTTGCAATTTAGTCCTGGTTTAGACATGGTGTGGGTTAGTCAGAATTACCTGTGCACAGACATTCACACGTCCTCAACATTATTTGCACTTTGTGCATTACAATGTAATTTAATTTGCCATGTTATTTATAGAAAGCTAAAATATAATAAGTCATATTGGCTACAATATCTGCCTCTTATACAGATTCATTATACACCATCTATAAAACACATAACTATTTTCTCATTGTCTGCCACCAAATCAGACAGTGGGAAAAAAAATATGTTTTTAGTGAATGTAAATATCTGCTTAACATTGCATACTCATCCCCTTGTATATATTGTACGTATATTTTATATTGCTCAATGTGTACATGTATAAATCTTGTAAATATATATAAACATCCTGTAAATAATAACTTATTAGTACACATTTTGCTATATTTTCTGCTACATTACTTAATAATTAATGTTAATTATATTCTGTTTACCTTGTTACCTGTTATTGTTGTGTTGTTTATTTATTTCTGATATCTACACATATATTGTTGAACAAATCCTATAAATAATAACTTTTTTGTACCTATTCTACTATATTTTCTGCTAAATTACTTAATAATTAATGTTAATTCTATTCTGTTTACCTTGTAACTTGTGTTATTGTTATTATTGTTGTGTTGTTTATTTATTTCTGATATGTAGATATATATTGTTGAACAAATAAAAAAAAAGAATGTTTCCAAATATATGATTCCTCCCCATTTGTCCAATAGATAGAGGTAAAGACTGTCACATGAAACTGTATTGATTATAACAGAGGCTGAATTACTTACCAGTAAGGTAAAGGTAAAGTCTTTTTCTAAAATCCCATTAAGTCCGTTTTATCTGTACATTTTACATGCCCCATACAGGGTGAATAGGGCCTATAGAGTGAATAATCTCAGATATGAGCAAATTACACTTTGTTCAAGTAGCCTAATATAGTTTCTTAGATTTTTTCAGTGATCTTGTAAACATTGTAACTAAAAGTCTCAAGTTTATTTGTAAAGTGCATCCATTCATACTTCAAACAGATAAGAGCAAACACATTTGTTACATTACTTTTTTTATTGCTTTAATTGAAGCATTATGTTTGTTACATTACGTGACAGACATCATATTATACTTAATAAAAGATAAAGTCAGAGATTCTAGTCTTAATGGTCTTAATCACAAAAACATAAAACAAGTAAACAAGACTTAAGGTATTGATGTCCTGAAGTGTGAAAACACTGGTCTCCTCCCTTCTCTCCTCCCCTCTCTATCTGTTTACATTTTTTTTCCAAGGTGATCAGGACCCAGGACAAGGACTTAGAGGGGTCATGGGCCAATCCCAGGCGGTCTCCCATCCAAGTACTAACCAGGCCCGACCTTGCTTAGCTTCCGAGATCAGACGAGTTTGGGCGTTCTCAAGGTGGTATGGCCGTAAGCGAAATCTGCTGCCAAAATTGGGCTATTTGAAAGTATAGAGCATTAGGGTAGTAATCTATATAAAGCTTACAGCACCTGGTATTCCCAGGCTGTCTCCCATCCAAGTACTAACCAGGCCCAACCTTGCTTAGCTTCCGAGATCAGACGAGTTCGGGCGTTCTCAAGGTGGTATGGCCGTAAGCGAAATCTGCTGCCAAAATTGGGCTATTTGAAAGTATAGAGCATTAGGGTAGTAAACTATATAAAGCTTACAGCACCTGGTATTCCCAGGCGGTCTCCCATCCAAGTACTAACCAGGCCCGACCTTGCTTAGCTTCCGAGATCAGACGAGTTCGGGCGTTCTCAAGGTGGTATGGCCATAAGCGAAATGTGCTGCCAAAATTGGGCTATTTGAAAGTATAGAGCATTAGGGTAGTAAACTATATAAAGCTTACAGCACCTGGTATTCCCAGGCGGTCTCCCATCCAAGTACTAACCAGGCCCGACCTTGCTTAGCTTCCGAGATCAGACGAGTTCGGGCGTTCTCAAGGTGGTATGGCCGTAAGCGAAATCTGCTGCCAAAATTGGGCTATTTGAAAGTATAGAGCATTAGGGTAGTAAACTATATAAAGCTTACAGCACCTGGTATTCCCAGGCGGTCTCCCATCCAAGTACTAACCAGGCCCGACCTTGCTTAGCTTCCGAGATCAGACGAGTTCGGGCGTTCTCAAGGTGGTATGGCCGTAAGCGAAATCTGCTGCCAAAATTGGGCTATTGGAAAGTATAGAGCATTAGGGTAGTAAACTATATAAAGCTTACAGCACCTGGTATTCCCAGGCGGTCTCCCATCCAAGTACTAACCAGGCCCGACCTTGCTTAGCTTCCGAGATCAGACGAGTTCGGGCGTTCTCAAGGTGGTATGGCCGTAAGCGAAATCTGCTGCCAAAATTGGGCTATTTGAAAGTATAGAGCATTAGGGTAGTAAACTATATAAAGCTTACAGCACCTGGTATTCCCAGGCGGTCTCCCATCCAAGTACTAACCAGGCCCGACCTTGCTTAGCTTCCGAGATCTGACGAGTTCGGGCGTTCTCAAGGTGGTATGGCCGTAAGCGAAATCTGCTGCCAAAATTGGGCTATTTGAAAGTATAGAGCATTAGGGTAGTAAACTATATAAAGCTTACAGCACCTGGTATTCCCAGGCGGTCTCCCATCCAAGTACTAACCAGGCCCGACCTTGCTTAGCTTCCGAGATCAGACGAGTTCGGGCGTTCTCAAGGTGGTATGGCCTTAAGCGAAATCTGCTGCCAAAATTGGGCTATTTGAAAGTATAGAGCATTAGGGTAGTAAACTATATAAAGCTTACAGCACCTGGTATTCCCAGGCGGTCTCCCATCCAAGTACTAACCAGGCCCGACCTTGCTTAGCTTCCGAGATCAGACGAGTTCGGGCGTTCTCAAGGTGGTATGGCCGTAAGCGAAATCTGCTGCCAAAATTGGGCTATTTGAAAGTATAGAGCATTAGGGTAGTAAACTATATAAAGCTTACAGCACCTGGTATTCCCAGGCGGTCTCCCATCCAAGTACTAACCAGGCCCGACCTTGCTTAGCTTCCGAGATCAGACGAGTTCGGGCGTTCTCAAGGTGGTATGGCCGCAAGCGAAATCTGCTGCCAAAATTGGGCTATTTGAAAGTATAGAGCATTAGGGTAGTAAACTATATAAAGCTTACAGCACCTGGTATTCCCAGGCGGTCTCCCATCCAAGTACTAACCAAGCCCGACCTTGCTTAGCTTCCGAGATCAGACGAGTTCGGGCGTTCTCAAGGTGGTATGGCCGTAAGCGAAATCTGCTGGCAAAATTGGGCTATTTGAAAGTATAGAGCATTAGGGTAGTAATCTATATAAAGCTTACAGCACCTGGTATTCCCAGGCGGTCTCCCATCCAAGTACTAACCAGGCCCGACCTTGCTTAGCTTCCGAGATCAGACGAGTTCGGGCGTTCTCAAGGTGGTATGGCCCTAAGCGAAATCTGCTGCCAAAATTGGGCTATTTGAAAGTATAGAGCATTAGGGTAGTAAACTATATAAAGCTTACAGCACCTGGTATTCCCAGGCGGTCTCCCATCCAAGTACTAACCAGGCCCGACCTTGCTTAGCTTCCGAGATCAGACGAGTTCGGGCGTTCTTTTTTTTTTTTTTTTTTTTTTTTTTTTTTTATCAAAAGGTACACAAATAATATCTACAAAACAAACATACCTTCAATTTCAATCTTCATTTCACTAACATTTTCAATCAAACACATACACCTTTAGAAACAAACCACATGGCAAAAGTATAGCATCCACATTTTACCCAACCCATCATCACTCATATTAATCAAATCTTCATACATAACCCTTTTCTCTCTTCTATACTTATCAGCTCATTCCCTTCCACAAATGCCTTTTCAAATTCCTCTTTTGGTAAATATTTCCACATCAAATACACATTTTCCCTCAAAATTGATTTGAACACTGTCAATACATCCACTTTTTTCTTATCGTAATATGCCCTATTCCTCCTCACCCATATCGAATATCTTGCATTACTTAACACTAGGTTCCATAAATTCACCTTCCTATCCTTTTTATTCTCATTTATCCCAAACAAGAACAACTTTTTCCACTCATCCCCTGTCTCATCTTTCCCAACTCCCTTTTTCACCAACTCTTTGATTTTTGCATGAAATGCTTCCAGCTCTTTACAGTCAAAAAAAATATGCATCAATGTTTCTGGCTCTATCCCACATACATCACATTCTCTTTTTACCTGTCTGTTCATTTGGTGAATCACCACCTTTGTATACACTCTATTGTGTCGTAATTTAAAGTCCAAGTTTTCACAATTCAGTCCATTGTATTTCACATTTAAATTACTCCATATCACCCTTACATTCATTCCAGGGAATACCCTTGGCCACACTACCTCTGATGCAGGTGTTTTGATTTCCTTTTCCACCATTATTTTGTAGACAGTTTTTACATTTAACTGGCACAGCAACATTTTTTTCTTTTTAACCATCACATAAATTTCAGGGAATCCCCAATCTCCTACTTTCACAGTCTCTTTCTCAATCCTTTTTACCCAGCCTTCAGGAATGCTTGTTTTAATGTTTTCACATTCACAGTCCACTTTAGACTTTTCAATGTCATCATCCCAACCCACCAAACAATCATATACAGCCCTATTTGGCAAAAAACCTGTAACATACTCATATGCCATGTCTTTCACCTTTCTCACTCCCGCCCTCATAAACAATTTATTATACAGCGTCTTCCCTCCCCTCTTAATCTTTGGGTTCAGGAATAAGGGCTGGTTAAGCACCTGATTTATATTATCACATTCATAATCTACTTTATCCAAAAATTCTGCCCAGGCACTAAAAACCTCTTGATAAAACAATGGCATTTTTGCAGTCATAGGTTTCTTAAAGGCCATAAACAGCCCTTCTTCACCACATCGTCCACCTTCATTTAAAAAATCCCTCATATACTCCTTCCACCCATATTCTATTTTGTCACACACATACTTTTTTATTGTTTTGACTCTTATTGCCTTCCTCTTTACCTCTAAGTCTACCATCCTCAAACCTCCTTCCTTATAATCAGCTATCAACGTTTTTGTTGATATCTTAATACCTTTCCCTCCCCAGACAAAACCTATCACAGCCTCCTTTATCTCATTCAAGACCCAGTCCGGCAAATCAATTGCTCCCATCACATAGTTACACTTCGTAAATAGTAAAGAATTAGCCACAACTACTTTCCCTCTTAATCTCAAATCTCTTAACCTCCAGAAATTTAGCACTTGTTTAATTTTGTTTAAAACTCCTGTCCATGTAGCATCTCTAGCCTCTTTTGCATTTCCTCCTATACACACTCCTAAAATCTCTAAAAAATCCTTCGTTATTTTAAAAGGAGCATCTAACCCTTCTAAATCTACCCCTCCTCCTATACTCATTATTTCTGATTTGTCAACATTTATCTTAGCACCTGAGGCTTTCCCATACATTTCCATCTGTATTTTAATTCTTCTCACACTCTCCATATCCCTTACTGTAAAGGTTGTGTCATCCGCATACTGGTGAATGACACTTACTCCCCCATATGGCAATTGAATACCTCTTATGCTTTTATCCCCTTTAATCAGAGAAGCTAGTGGCTCCGCTATTATTGAGTATAACATTGCTGATAATGGGCACCCTTGTCTAACAGACCTTTCTAAAGGAAAGGAATCAGTTAATACTCCATTAATTTTAACACAACTTCTAGCATTATCATAAATCACCTTTATCCACTTCCTAATTTTATCTCCGAACCCATATTTTTCCAATGTCTGTTCAATAAAACTATGTTCTACCCTATCAAAGGCTTTATTTAAATCCACTGATACAACCAACCCCCCTTCCCCATCTTTCCCCATGCTATCCACTACATCTCTTATTGTACATATAGTGTCCACAATATCTCTCCCCTTTATACTATAAGCCTGACTTGTCGACACTATACTCCCTACCACCTGCTTCATTCTATTTGCAATAACTTTTGTTAAAATTTTGTAATCAGAATTCAATAAACTCAAAGGCCTATAATTTTCCAGCTTCATCGGGCTTCCTTTCTTCTTATATAATATTGTTATCATTCCTAAACCCATAGATTTCAGTATTTCTGCCCTCTCTTCCATATCCTTATACACCTTTAGCAGTAATGGTGTTAAGATCTCTATAAACGTTTTGTAAAACTCGTGTGTTAGACCATCCAAACCTGGGCTTTTATTATTTTTTGTCTGATTTATAGCACATTTTATTTCTTCAATCCCTATATCCCCCTCACACATACTCTTCTCCTCCTCACTTAACTTCACATTCACAGCACTCAAAACTTCATCCACACACTCTTGCTTTACACCCTCTTTCTTGAATAAATCTCTATAAAAACCTTCCACTTCTTCCAATATCCCCACAAAATCATTAACTTTATCACCATTTTTATTTTCCAACTCTACTATCTGCTTTCTCCTCTGCTTCTTATTTTCTAAATTGAGGAAAAATTTTGTACTCCTTTCTCCCTCCAAAGCATATTGAGCTCTACTCCTTATTATTACTCCTTTGCTTTTCTCTTTTTCATACTCTTCTAATTCTGTTTTTAACTTCAAATATCTTTCTTCACCATACCCTGGATTATTTTCTATGTTTTCCGCTTCCACTTTTAATGCAGTTTCTAATGATTGTACTTTACGTCTCCTCATAAAATCCCTTTGTTTCGAATACCTAATACTTCTTTTTTTAATTTTCTCTTTCAATCCCTCCCACCACTCACCTACATTATCCTCAAACAACGGGTTCTGCATTTCATAGTTTATACATTTAACAATATTTTCTTTATACTCTTCTTCCTTTAACACACTTGAATTTAAACACCACACTCCCCCTCCCCTCTCCTCCCCAATTACACCCACCTTTACTGTCATCACAGCATGATCACTTAAGCTCCCAAACTTATACTTAACATTTTTAACACATTTTAACATTTCTCTTTTTGTCAAACATAAATCTATGCGACTCTGTTTCAAGCTACCCAACACCATTTGTCTTCTCGAAAATTCTCTCTTATAAGGATTATCTTCCCTCCACACATCCACTATATCCTCATTCCTCATCCACTCCATTAACATTTTTCTTGACCCATCAGATTTAAAATTGGCAGTGCTACAAGCATCCAGTCTTGTGCACCACACATTGAAATCACCAACCACTATACACCTCCCGTTATGTATTCTTTTCATTTCATTAAAGACTTCTTTTCTGTCCACCTCTATATTCGGTGCATAAATGTTAATTAGCCTAAACAGCTCATTACAAAACATAAACTCAATTCCTAACAATCTCCCGCTTTCATCTTTATATATCTGTTTCACATTTTGCACTCTATCTCTTTTTATCAATATAGCCACTCCACAAGCTTTTACATTTCCGTGACTCACATAAATTTCCCCCTCCCATCTCTTTTTTATATTATCCATTATATCCCCTGTCCAGTGTGTCTCTTGTAAGCATAACACATCTGCTTTTGTCAGCCTCTTCACCTTCTCAAATTTTTCTAGGTCTCTTAACCCATTACTGTTCAGGCACACAATGTGCATAAAACCCCACATAGTCATTATTACATTTTTAAAGAGTTTTTAACACATTCAAATTAGCCCAAGCTCTTACTTTCCGCCTTACGCTTCTCTGCCATTTCCTTCTTTCTTTTCCTGAGGTTGCATTTCCCCTCACTTGTGTCCATGTCTTCCTCCATGTTAGTCTCAGGATTCCCTGGCTTTTCTTTCTCCTTTCCTCCCCCCTCATCCTTCTTCATTCCTTTTCCCTCCCGAAGCTTTCCTTCCTGCCTTTTGGCATTGCTCCCTTCTTCGTTGTTGCTTTTCGCCTTCCTCTCATCTCCAGCATCACACTCCAGTCCTTTAGGAACCCTCACTTTACCTGCTGAACTCCCATCTTTCTTTCTCACTCTCATCCGTTGTCCTGTGCCATCTTCCCCTTGGCTGCTGTTGCTCTCGATGATCTCCCCTTTTGCCGCTTCCTCTTCCTTTCCCCCGTAGCTTTGATCCACCTCTCCCTCTTCACTTGTATCTCCGTCTTCATCGCTCTCCTCCACTTCATACAGGTCTGACTCCTCACTGTTCCCCTCTTCCAACACTGCCAGTGTTTCACACACGCATAGTCCTGTCCGCTTTCCACACACATCACAATTCATTCCTTTGCACTCTCTTGCATAGTGTCCTTGTTTGTCGCATTTGAAGCACCTAAAACTTGGGCAGTCTCTCACTACATGCCCCGGCTGTATACACATACGGCAAACCCTCACTTGTCGATCATGTATGACCCTGAAGTGTTCCATTCCACTGAGCGTCTCAAATTTCGTTGAATAGGGCAATGATTTGACCACATTGCTGAACTTAACTTTTAAAAGTCTTGTCCCATCCACAATGTCTGTTCCCGGCCACACTCTCCTTTTGATTGTAGACACCGCTGTTACTCCCCATTCTTTTAGTTTGTTCAAAATTTCTTCATCTTGAATGTAGACGGGCAGTCCTAAGAAAGAGACGACCACCTCCATGCAATCCACTTCTTTCACCATCACACGACTATTTTTGATCTTCAAACCATCCAGGATTTTCTCTTTTGCCCTTGCATCCTCCATTGTTAATTCATACTCTTTTGGAGATTTATATCTGCAACCAACCACTCCTCCGCATTCTTCTTTGGCACTCTTCAATAGCTCCATCATTGTGATTCTGTCCTCACCTTCAATCTCCACCAACACTGTCCGCTCTTTGCCATAGCAGCGCTCTTCACCTCTCATGTTCCGCATGCTTTGTCCTCTTCCCTTCTCTTGTTGTCCAGCCACTTCAACTTCCTTGCTCTTTGAGGTATCCATCCCCAAACAGCAAGAGCTGCCTGCGGATTTAAATGACCCCACAACGCAAGCACTCCTTTGCAGCAGTTGTTTTAAACAATGTAAAAAAGAGATTCCCTTACTCCACTCAAACAAACACACTCCTTCCTCCTCCTTGCTTCTCTTGCTGTACCACTTCCTGTCACCACTAGGGCGTTCTCAAGGTGGTATGGCCGTAAGCGAAATCTGCTGCCAAAATTGGGCTATTTGAAAGTATAGACCATTAGGGTAGTAAAGTATATAAAGCTTACAGCACCTGGTATTCCCAGGCGGTCTCCCATCCAAGTACTAACCAGGCCCGACCTTGCTTAGCTTCCGAGATCAGACGAGTTCGGGCGTTCTCAAGGTGGTATGGCCGTAAGCGAAATCTGCTGGCAAAATTGGGCTCTTTGAAGAAGAATAAAAAAAGAGACCCTTTCAGGCTTTCTGAAGAAATTCAGCAGCTATTTCAGACATTTTGAAGACAAAAAGACCGATTTATGGATTTTGGAAAGATTTCATTGACTCTTTTTTTTTTTTTTTTTTTTTTAACAATAAAGCTTACAGCACCTGGTATTCCCAGGCGGTCTCCCATCCAAGTACTAACCAGGCCCGACCTTGCTTAGCTTCCGAGATCAGACGAGTTCGGGCGTTCTCAAGGTGGTATGGCCGTAAGCGAAATCTGCTGCCAAAATTGGGCGTAAGCGAAACCTGCTGCCAAAATTGGGCTATTTGAAAGTATAGAGCATTAGGGTAGTAAACTATATAAAGCTTACAGCACCTGGTATTCCCAGGCGGTCTCCCATCCAAGTACTAACCAGGCCCGACCTTGCTTAGCTTCCGAGATCAGACGAGTTCGGGCGTTCTCAAGGTGGTATGGCCGTAAGCGAAATCTGCTGCCAAAATTGGGCTATTTGAAAGTATAGAGCATTAGGGTAGTAAACTATATAAAGCTTACAGCACCTGGTATTCCCAGGCGGTCTCCCATCCAAGTACTAACCAGGCCCGACCTTGCTTAGCTTCCGAGATCAGACGAGTTCGGGCGTTCTTTTTTTTTTTTTTTTTTTTTTTTTTTTATCAAAAGGTACACAAATAATATCTACAAAACAAACATACCTTCAATTTCAATCTTCATTTCACTAACATTTTCAATCAAACACATACACCTTTAGAAACAAACCACATGGCAAAAGTATAGCATCCACATTTTACCCAACCCATCATCACTCATATTAATCAAATCTTCATACATAACCCTTTTCTCTCTTTTATACTTATCAGCTCATTCCCTTCCACAAATGCCTTTTCGAATTCCTCTTTTGGTGGATATTTCCACATCAAATACACATTTTCCCTCAAAATTGATTTGAACACTGTCAATACATCCACTTTTTTCTTATCGTAATATGCCCTATTCCTCCTCACCCATATCGAATATCTTGCATTACTTAACACTAGGTTCCATAGATTCACCTTCCTATCCTTTTTATTCTCATTTATCCCAAACAAGAACAACTTTTTCCACTCATCCCCTGTCTCATCTTTCCCAACTCCCTTTTTCACCAACTCTTTGATTTTTGCATGAAATGCTTCCAGCTCTTTACAGTCAAAAAAAATATGCATCAATGTTTCTGGCTCTATCCCACATACATCACATTCTCTTTTTACCTGTCTGTTCATTTGGTGAATCACCACCTTTGTATACACTCTATTGTGTCGTAATTTAAAGTCCAAGTTTTCACAATTCAGTCCATTGTATTTCACATTTAAATTACTCCATATCACCCTTACATTCATTCCAGGGAATACCCTTGGCCACACTATCTCTGATGCAGGTGTTTTGATTTCCTTTTCCACCATTATTTTGTAGACAGTTTTTACATTTAACTGGCACAGCAACATTTTTTTCTTTTTAACCATCACATAAATTTCAGGGAATCCCCAATCTCCCACTTTCACAGTCTCTTTCTCAATCCTTTTTACCCAGCCTTCAGGAATGCTTGTTTTAATGTTTTCACATTCACAGTCCACTTTAGACTTTTCAATGTCATCATCCCAACCCACCAAACAATCATATACAGCCCTATTTGGCAAAAAACCTGTAACATACTCATATGCCATGTCTTTCACCTTTCTCACTCCCGCCCTCATAAACAATTTATTATACAACGTCTTCCCTCCCCTCTTAATCTTTGGGTTCAGGAATAAGGGCTGGTTAAGCACCTGATTTATATTATCACATTCATAATCTACTTTATCCAAAAATTCTGCCCAGGCACTAAAAACCTCTTGATAAAACAATGGCATTTTTGCAGTCATAGGTTTCTTAAAGGCCATAAACAGCCCTTCTTCACCACATCGTCCACCTTCATTTAAAAAATCCCTCATATACTCCTTCCACCCATATTCTATTTTGTCACACACATACTTTTTTATTGTTTTGACTCTTATTGCCTTCCTCTTTACCTCTAAGTCTACCATCCTCAAACCTCCTTCCTTATAATCAGCTATCAACGTTTTTGTTGATATCTTAATACCTTTCCCTCCCCAGACAAAACCTATCACAGCCTCCTTTATCTCATTCAAGACCCAGTCCGGCAAATCAATTGCTCCCATCACATAGTTACACTTCGTAAATAGTAAAGAATTAGCCACAACTACTTTCCCTCTTAATCTCAAATCTCTTAACCTCCAGAAATTTAGCACTTGTTTAATTTTGTTTAAAACTCCTGTCCATGTAGCATCTCTAGCCTCTTTTGCATTTCCTCCAATACACACTCCTAAAATCTCTAAAAAATCCTTCGTTATTTTAAAAGGAGCATCTAACCCTTCTAAATCTACCCCTCCTCCTATACTCATTATTTCTGATTTGTCAACATTTATCTTAGCACCTGAGGCTTTCCCATACATTTCCATCTGTATTTTAATTCTTCTCACACTCTCCATATCCCTTACTGTAAAGGTTGTGTCATCCGCATACTGGTGAATGACACTTACTCCCCCATATGGCAATTGAATACCTCTTATGCTTTTATCCCCTTTAATCAGAGAAGCTAGTGGCTCCGCTATTATTGAGTATAACATTGCTGATAATGGGCACCCTTGTCTAACAGACCTTTCTAAAGGAAAGGAATCAGTTAATACTCCATTAATTTTAACACAACTTCTAGCATTATCATAAATCACCTTTATCCACTTCCTAATTTTATCTCCGAACCCATATTTTTCCAATGTCTGTTCAATAAAACTATGTTCTACCCTATCAAAGGCTTTATTTAAATCCACTGATACAACCAACCCCCCTTCCCCATGCTATCCACTACATCTCTTATTGTACATATAGTGTCCACAATATCTCTCCCCTTTATACTATAAGCCTGACTTGTCGACACTATACTCCCTACCACCTGCTTCATTCTATTTGCAATAACTTTTGTTAAAATTTTGTAGTCAGAATTCAATAAACTCAAAGGCCTATAATTTTCCAGCTTCATCGGGCTTCCTTTCTTCTTATATAATATTGTTATCATTCCTAAACCCATAGATTTCAGCATTTCCGACCTCTCTTCCATATCCTTATACACCTTTAGCAGTAATGGTGTTAAGATCTCTATAAACGTTTTGTAAAACTCGTGTGTTAGACCATCCAAACCCGGGCTTTTATTATTTTTTGTCTGATTTATAGCACATTTTATTTCTTCAATCCCTATATCCCCCTCACACATACTCTTCTCCTCCTCACTTAACTTCACATTCACAGCACTCAAAACTTCATCCACACACTCTTGCTTTACACCCTCTTTCTTGAATAAATCTCTATAAAAACCTTCCACTTCTTCCAATATCCCCACAAAATCATTAACTTTATCACCATTTTTATTTTCCAACTCTACTATCTGCTTTCTCCTCTGCTTCTTATTTTCTAAATTGAGGAAAAATTTTGTACTCCTTTCTCCCTCCAAAGCATATTGAGCTCTACTCCTTATTATTACTCCTTTGCTTTTCTCTTTTTCATACTCTTCTAATTCTGTTTTTAACTTCAAATATCTTTCTTCACCATACCCTGGATTATTTTCTATGTTTTCCGCTTCCACTTTTAATGCAGTTTCTAATGATTGTACTTTACGTCTCCTCATAAAATCCCTTTGTTTCGAATACCTATACTTCTTTTTTTAATTTTCTCTTTCAATCCCTCCCACCACTCACCTACATTATCCTCAAACAACGGGTTCTGCATTTCATAGTTTATACATTTAACAATATTTTCTTTATACTCTTCTTCCTTTAACAAACTTGAATTTAAACACCACACTCCCCCTCCCCTCTCCTCCCCAATTACACCCACCTTTACTGTCATCACAGCATGATCACTTAAGCTCCCAAACTTATACTTAACATTTTTAACACATTTTAACATTTCTCTTTTTGTCAAACACAAATCTATGCGACTCTGTTTTAAGCTACCCAACACCATTTGTCTTCTCGAAAATTCTCTCTTATAAGGATTATCTTCCCTCCACACATCCACTATATCCTCACTCCTCATCCACTCCATTAACATTTTTCTTGACCCATCAGATTTAAAATTGGCAGTGCTACAAGCATCCAGTCTTGTGCACCACACATTGAAATCACCAACCACTATACACCTCCCGTTATGTATTCTTTTCATTTCATTAAAGACTTCTTTTCTGTCCACCTCTATATTCGGTGCATAAATGTTAATCAGCCTAAACAGCTCATTACAAAACATAAACTCAATTCCTAACAATCTCCCGCTTTCATCTTTATATATCTGTTTCACATTTTGCACTCTATCTCTTTTTATCAATATAGCCACTCCACAAGCTTTTACATTTCCGTGACTCACATAAATTTCCCCCTCCCATCTCTTTTTTATATTATCCATTATATCCCCTGTCCAGTGTGTCTCTTGTAAGCATAACACATCTGCTTTTGTCAGCCTCTTCACCTTCTCAAATTTTTCTAGGTCTCTTAACCCATTACTGTTCAGGCACACAATGTGCATAAAACCCCACATAGTCATTATTACATTTTTAAAGAGTTTTAAACACATTCAAATTAGCCCAAGCTCTTACTTTCAGCCTCACGCTTCTCTGCCATTTCCTTCTTTCTTTTCCTGAGGTTGCATTTCCCCTCACTTGTGTCCATGTCTTCCTCCATGTTAGTCTCAGGATTCCCTGGCTTTTCTTTCTCCTTTCCTCCCCCCTCATCCTTCTTCATTCCTTTTCCCTCCCGAAGCTTTCCTTCCTGCCTTTTGGCATTGCTCCCTTCTTCGTTGTTGCCTTTCGCCTTCCTCTCATCTCCAGCATCACACTCCAGTCCTTTAGGAACCCTCACTTTACCTGCTGAACTCCCATCTTTCTTTCTCACTCTCATCCGTTGTCCTGTGCCATCTTCCCCTTGGCTGCTGTTGCTCTCGATGATCTCCCCTTTTGCCGCTTCCTCTTCCTTTCCCCCGTAGCTTTGATCCACCTCTCCCTCTTCACTTGTATCTCCGTCTTCATCGCTCTCCTCCACTTCATACAGGTCTGACTCCTCACTGTTCCCCTCTTCCAACACTGCCAGTGTTTCACACACGCATAGTCCTGTCCGCTTTCCACACACATCACAATTCATTCCTTTGCACTCTCTTGCATAGTGTCCTTGTTTGTCGCATTTGAAGCACCTAAAACTTGGGCAGTCTCTCACTACATGCCCCGGCTGTATACACATACGGCAAACCCTCACTTGTCGATCATGTATGACCCTGAAGTGTTCCATTCCACTGAGCGTCTCAAATTTCGTTGAATAGGGCAATGATTTGACCACATTGCTGAACTTAACTTTTAAAAGTCTTGTCCCATCCACAATGTCTGTTCCCGGCCACACTCTCCTTTTGATTGTAGACACCGCTGTTACTCCCCATTCTTTTAGTTTGTTCAAAATTTCTTCATCTTGAATGTAGACGGGCAGTCCTAAGAAAGAGACGACCACCTCCATGCAATCCACTTCTTTCACCATCACACGACTATTTTTGATCTTCAAACCATCCAGGATTTTCTCTTTTGCCCTTGCATCCTCCATTGTTAATTCATACTCTTTTGGAGATTTATATCTGCAACCAACCACTCCTCCGCATTCTTCTTTGGCACTCTTCAATAGCTCCATCATTGTGATTCTGTCCTCACCTTCAATCTCCACCAACACTGTCCGCTCTTTGCCATAGCAGCGCTCTTCACCTCTCATGTTCCGCATGCTTTGTCCTCTTCCCTTCTCTTGTTGTCCAGCCACTTCAACTTCCTTGCTCTTTGAGGTATCCATCCCCAAACAGCAAGAGCTGCCTGCGGATTTAAATGACCCCACAACGCAAGCACTCCTTTGCAGCAGTTGTTTTAAACAATGTAAAAAAGAGATTCCCTTACTCCACTCAAACAAACACACTCCTTCCTCCTCCTTGCTTCTCTTGCTGTACCACTTCCTGTCACCACTAGGGCGTTCTCAAGGTGGTATGGCCGTAAGCGAAATCTGCTGCCAAAATTGGGCTATTTGAAAGTATAGACCATTAGGGTAGTAAAGTATATAAAGCTTACAGCACCTGGTATTCCCAGGCGGTCTCCCATCCAAGTACTAACCAGGCCCGACCTTGCTTAGCTTCCGAGATCAGACGAGTTCGGGCGTTCTCAAGGTGGTATGGCCGTAAGCGAAATCTGCTGGCAAAATTGGGCTCTTTGAAGAAGAATAAAAAAAGAGACCCTTTCAGGCTTTCTGAAGAAATTCAGCAGCTATTTCAGACATTTTGAAGACAAAAAGACCGATTTATGGATTTTGGAAAGATTTCATTGACTCTTTTTTTTTTTTTTTTTTTTTTAACAATAAAGCTTACAGCACCTGGTATTCCCAGGCGGTCTCCCATCCAAGTACTAACCAGGCCCGACCTTGCTTAGCTTCCGAGATCAGACGAGTTCGGGCGTTCTCAAGGTGGTATGGCCGTAAGCGAAATCTGCTGCCAAAATTGGGCGTAAGCGAAACCTGCTGCCAAAATTGGGCTATTTGAAAGTATAGAGCATTAGGGTAGTAAACTATATAAAGCTTACAGCACCTGGTATTCCCAGGCGGTCTCCCATCCAAGTACTAACCAGGCCCGACCTTGCTTAGCTTCCGAGATCAGACGAGTTCGGGCGTTCTCAAGGTGGTATGGCCGTAAGCGAAATCTGCTGCCAAAATTGGGCTATTTGAAAGTATAGAGCATTAGGGTAGTAAACTATATAAAGCTTACAGCACCTGGTATTCCCAGGCGGTCTCCCATCCAAGTACTAACCAGGCCCGACCTTGCTTAGCTTCCGAGATCAGACGAGTTCGGGCGTTCTTTTTTTTTTTTTTTTTTTTTTTTTTTATCAAAAGGTACACAAATAATATCTACAAAACAAACATACCTTCAATTTCAATCTTCATTTCACTAACATTTTCAATCAAACACATACACCTTTAGAAACAAACCACATGGCAAAAGTATAGCATCCACATTTTACCCAACCCATCATCACTCATATTAATCAAATCTTCATACATAACCCTTTTCTCTCTTTTATACTTATCAGCTCATTCCCTTCCACAAATGCCTTTTCGAATTCCTCTTTTGGTGGATATTTCCACATCAAATACACATTTTCCCTCAAAATTGATTTGAACACTGTCAATACATCCACTTTTTTCTTATCGTAATATGCCCTATTCCTCCTCACCCATATCGAATATCTTGCATTACTTAACACTAGGTTCCATAGATTCACCTTCCTATCCTTTTTATTCTCATTTATCCCAAACAAGAACAACTTTTTCCACTCATCCCCTGTCTCATCTTTCCCAACTCCCTTTTTCACCAACTCTTTGATTTTTGCATGAAATGCTTCCAGCTCTTTACAGTCAAAAAAAATATGCATCAATGTTTCTGGCTCTATCCCACATACATCACATTCTCTTTTTACCTGTCTGTTCATTTGGTGAATCACCACCTTTGTATACACTCTATTGTGTCGTAATTTAAAGTCCAAGTTTTCACAATTCAGTCCATTGTATTTCACATTTAAATTACTCCATATCACCCTTACATTCATTCCAGGGAATACCCTTGGCCACACTATCTCTGATGCAGGTGTTTTGATTTCCTTTTCCACCATTATTTTGTAGACAGTTTTTACATTTAACTGGCACAGCAACATTTTTTTCTTTTTAACCATCACATAAATTTCAGGGAATCCCCAATCTCCCACTTTCACAGTCTCTTTCTCAATCCTTTTTACCCAGCCTTCAGGAATGCTTGTTTTAATGTTTTCACATTCACAGTCCACTTTAGACTTTTCAATGTCATCATCCCAACCCACCAAACAATCATATACAGCCCTATTTGGCAAAAAACCTGTAACATACTCATATGCCATGTCTTTCACCTTTCTCACTCCCGCCCTCATAAACAATTTATTATACAACGTCTTCCCTCCCCTCTTAATCTTTGGGTTCAGGAATAAGGGCTGGTTAAGCACCTGATTTATATTATCACATTCATAATCTACTTTATCCAAAAATTCTGCCCAGGCACTAAAAACCTCTTGATAAAACAATGGCATTTTTGCAGTCATAGGTTTCTTAAAGGCCATAAACAGCCCTTCTTCACCACATCGTCCACCTTCATTTAAAAAATCCCTCATATACTCCTTCCACCCATATTCTATTTTGTCACACACATACTTTTTTATTGTTTTGACTCTTATTGCCTTCCTCTTTACCTCTAAGTCTACCATCCTCAAACCTCCTTCCTTATAATCAGCTATCAACGTTTTTGTTGATATCTTAATACCTTTCCCTCCCCAGACAAAACCTATCACAGCCTCCTTTATCTCATTCAAGACCCAGTCCGGCAAATCAATTGCTCCCATCACATAGTTACACTTCGTAAATAGTAAAGAATTAGCCACAACTACTTTCCCTCTTAATCTCAAATCTCTTAACCTCCAGAAATTTAGCACTTGTTTAATTTTGTTTAAAACTCCTGTCCATGTAGCATCTCTAGCCTCTTTTGCATTTCCTCCAATACACACTCCTAAAATCTCTAAAAAATCCTTCGTTATTTTAAAAGGAGCATCTAACCCTTCTAAATCTACCCCTCCTCCTATACTCATTATTTCTGATTTGTCAACATTTATCTTAGCACCTGAGGCTTTCCCATACATTTCCATCTGTATTTTAATTCTTCTCACACTCTCCATATCCCTTACTGTAAAGGTTGTGTCATCCGCATACTGGTGAATGACACTTACTCCCCCATATGGCAATTGAATACCTCTTATGCTTTTATCCCCTTTAATCAGAGAAGCTAGTGGCTCCGCTATTATTGAGTATAACATTGCTGATAATGGGCACCCTTGTCTAACAGACCTTTCTAAAGGAAAGGAATCAGTTAATACTCCATTAATTTTAACACAACTTCTAGCATTATCATAAATCACCTTTATCCACTTCCTAATTTTATCTCCGAACCCATATTTTTCCAATGTCTGTTCAATAAAACTATGTTCTACCCTATCAAAGGCTTTATTTAAATCCACTGATACAACC
>CM075863.1:11594890-11597390 GCA_038021265.1 Cyprinella venusta
CTGGTATTCCCAGGCGGTCTCCCATCCAAGTACTAACCAGGCCCGACCTTGCTTAGCTTCCGAGATCAGACGAGTTCGGGCGTTCTCTTTTTTTTTTTTTTTTTTTATCTTTTTTATTTAACTTCCAATTCACAGGTTTCACTTACATCATTTCATTTCATTTTACATACATTTCACTCAATTCTTATAGTCCCAGCAACAGAACACACAAAACTAGTGAAAATAAAGAAAATACACACAAATGTATTGGCATTTACTCAATTTGCAGCAACTTCAACCCAACCATATAGTTTTATTTTTACCAATTGAAACATATATCTTTGCCTGGCTCTTGATATATTAACTTATTTGTATTCACAAAAAACTCTTTCACCTCTTTCTCTCCATATTTACAAATCAGCTCCACATCTCTTTTTGTTATTGACTTAAATAAATCTTTTATTTTAACCTTCCTTCCTTCAAAATGTGCATAGTTTCTCCTCAGAACCACTGCTAGTCTGGCATGACTCAATATAAAATTAATCAGGCAATTGTCCATTTTTTTCTTTTTCTCCAAAATTCCGAACAAAAACATTTTACTCCATTCCTCCTCTGATTCTACTTCCACACCCCAGTTTTCTTTTAACAGTCTTTTCAGAAAATCAAAAAAATCAACCAGATCCTCACATCTCAAAAAATAATGTAAAAAACTCTCATGGCCATTATTACACACGTCACACATTGCATTCACCTCACTGTTTATTTTATTTAACACCACATTCGTATATATCCTATTATGTCTAATCAGAAAGTCATTATTCTCACACTCTATACTGTTGTACTTTACATTTAGATTCGACCATATTTTTTCCACATCCAAATTATCAAACACCCTCTTCCACACTTTCTCCGCTGCTGGCTCTTTCCTAACTTCAACAATTAGTCTCCTGTATACATTTTTGACACTCAAAGTCCTGATTTCATATTTCTTTCTATCATCATCTATATACATTTCCGGCATACTTTGTCCTCTCTTGGAGGTACATTCACTTCCAATCAGATTTGCCCATTGTGTGGGTATACTTGATTTAATCCTCTCATATATTTTGTTTACTTTCTCTCTGCTCTCCATTCCCTCCAAATCACACACAGAGTCATAAATACAATTATTTCTTAGGAATCCTGGAATGACTTCATACATAATGTCTTTTACTTGTTTTATACCTCCTTCCATAAATCTAGGTTCATATAACGTTTTATCTTTATGTTTAAACTTTTCATTTAAAAACAATGGTAGATTTTTAATACTATGTATGTCATCACACTCGTACTCTATCTTAGGCAGAAACTGCCTCCATGCTTCTAATACTTCCCGGTATATTTCTGGTATTCCCCCCGTCATAGATTGTTTGAAACCCATATACCAGCCATTTCCCCTATTCCTCCTACATCATCAATATATTTCCTCAAGAATTCCTTCCACCCATAATCCCATCTACCTCCCATATACTTTATTACTGTTTTTATTCTCATTGCAGTCCTTTTTATTTCTAAGTCCATCAAGTTTAAACCTCCTTCCCATCTCTTTCCCACCAATGTTTTCTGTGCTATTTTCACTCCTTTTCCCTCCCATATAAAATCGCACACAATTTTATTCAACTCATTCATCACCCACCCTGGCATCTCAATTACATTCATTACATACACACATACTGATAACAAAAGACTATTTACTACCATTACTTTCCCATTTAATTTTAATTTCCTTCCTTTCCATACTGCGCATATTGTTCTTATTTTGTTAATCACCCCGGTCCAAGTCACATCTCTTGCCTCTTTGCTTTCTACCCCTAAATATACTCCCAGGACTTTTATATATTTTTCCTCTACTTTTACCCCTACCTCTACTCTCTCAACCTCTCCTATGTACATTAACTCTGACTTCTCCTTATTTATTTTTGCCCCTGATGCATTCCCATACTTCTCTACTATCTCTAGAACTCTTTTCACACTATTCCCCCCCCTCACTGTGATTGTGGTGTCATCCGCATATTGATTTATGATACATGTTCCTCCATATGGCAAATCAATCCCAACTATCCCTTTATCTCTCTTAATTAATGTGGCTAGAGGCTCCACTGAGATGGCATACAGTAATGCGGATAGGGGACATCCCTGTCTCACTGATCTCCCTATCTCAAACTTATCTGTTAACACTCCATTTATCTTTACACAGCTTGTTGCCCTCCCGTACAATTTCCTCACCCATTCCACCATTTTCACCCCAAATCCAAACTTTTCTAATACTCTAAAAAGATATTCGTGTTCTACCCTATCAAATGCTTTGTTCCAATCTATCCCTATTACTATCCCTCCTTTCCTGTCTCGTTTCATATACTCTATCACATCTCTTACTGTCGCTATCGTGTCCGCTATATCTCTGCCTGGTACGCTATAACTCTGTGTTGGTTGTACTATACCCCCAATCACCCTTTTTACTCTGTTAGCTAAAACTTTAGTC
>CM075863.1:11694159-11696659 GCA_038021265.1 Cyprinella venusta
ATCTATCAGTCCCAAACCTCCCTTTTCTACTTCCCCAATAATAGTATCATAAGCTATTTTAGCTGGTTTACCATCCCACATGAAATTTAACGTACAAGTTTTTATTCTTTTATACACCCATGTTGGCAGACTAACCACATTTAAACTATACCACATCTTAGATAAAAATAAAGAATTTAAAACCAGCACTTTCCCTTTAATAAATAATTGTCTTTGTTTCCAAAAGTTTAGTCTTTTTTCCATTTTTCCTATAATCTCTTCCCAAACCAGGTCTCTTGTTCTAATTTCATCTTTTCCAAGTGTTATTCCTAAAATCTTTAGTTCATTCTTCTGTTCTTTAAAGTTCCATCGTCCTTCTAAAGTATCTACTTTCCCTATTCTCATATATTCAGTCTTATCATTATTAACTTTAGCCCCTGTTCCACCACAATATTTCTTCAATATTAACATTGCCTTTTCAATACTCTTAAAATCTTTTAAAAACAAAGTGGTATCATCTGCATATTGAAATATTTTCTGATGTACTTCCTCATTTTCCAAAACTATTCCTTTTATCTGTATTTCTTTGTTTATTGCAAGTCCTAATGGCTCAGCAACTAAAGTGTATAGTAGTGCTGATAATGGGCATCCCTGCCTTATTGACCTTGATATCTTAATAAAATCTGTTAAAAACCCATTTACTTTAATACAACTTAAAATATCATTATATAAACATTTCATCCATGCAATAAAGTTCCCCCCAAAACCAAATTTATCCAATATATCAAATAAATATTGGTGCTCTACTCTATCAAATGCCTTTTCCAGATCTATACTTATCAAATATCCTTCTTTCCCTTTGTCCTTTATATACCACATTAAATCTCTAATACTTGTTACTATATCCGATATATCACGATTTAAAACCCCATATGCTTGATTTGTTTTTATAATGTTTGGTATCACTTTTTTCAGTCTATTTGCTAAAATCTTCGCCAGTATCTTGTAATCAGTATTTAACATGCTCAATGGTCTATAATTTTTAAGCTCTTCTCTTTCCCCTTTATTTTTATATATTATCTTAATTATTCCTTTCTTCATACTTTCACTTAAATTTTTCTGTCTAAAAATATCAATGAATAAATCATGCAAAATTGGCGTTAAAACACTCTTAAAAACCTTATAGAATTCAGAAGGTAAACCATCTAGGCCTGGACTTTTCCCATTACACAACTGATCTATTGCTTCATCTATTTCTTCTTCATCTATTTCCTCATCACACATTTTCTTATCATCTTCATTTACTTGTGTTTCAATTTGATTCAATAAAAACTCTTCATCTTCCTCATTTATTACTTCTTTTTTAAATAAAATAGCATAAAAATCCTTCACTTCATATAAAATACCTTCTTTTTCTTTTACAACCTTTCCGTTTTTTGAAATACTTTTTATCATTTCTGCTTGCTTTCTTGTTTTTTCCAAATCATAAAAAAATTTAGTACTCCTTTCTCCTTCTACTGTATTTTTCGCTTTACTTCTTATTTTGGCTCCCCTGCACTTTGCCTCTTCAACCTTTTTCAATTTCTCTTCTAATATCACTATTCTATTCCCATCCATCCTTCCTTCTGCCACTTTCTTCATTTCTTCTTCCCATTCCTTGTTTAATGATCTTTCATTTCTTTTATTTATTCTTTGCATTTTCTTAGAATATTCAATAGATAGATTTTTAATATCTATTTTTAAATTATCCCACCACACACTTTTTGCTTCTTCATACAGGACATTATTAATGCTATTTACTATACAATTTTCTACTTCCATTTTATAAATATCATTTTTTAAAAGTTCCGTATTAAAAACCCACACCCCTGGTCCTCTCTCTACACCACTATAATCAATATTAACATTTAAAAAGTCATGATCACTTCCACTAAACCTTTTGTAAAATACTTTTGTAACAAAATTCCCTAAATGTCTGTTACATAAAATCAAATCAATTCTACTTTGTTTTAAAACATTGTTTACCATTTGTCTTCTTGAATATTCTCTTTTTTCTCTGTTTCTTTCCCTCCACAAATCTAAAAATCTGTATTTGTCCATAACTTTCTTTAATTCTTTTCTTCCAACATCTGCTCTATACACCATGTAATCCTCCACATCTATTCTTTCTAAAACAGTATTAAAATCACCAATTAGCATCGGATTATTATAGTTCTCTATTAGAACATCCATTTCTTTAAAAAAAATAGCACGTTCTAAATCTTCATTCGGTGCATGAAAATTACATATTGTTGTTTCTTCTTCTTTCCCTTCGACCTTAACCACCAATGTCCTTCCTATATTATCTCTAAATAGAACTGTTGCTTTTTGTATTGTACCCCTTCTTATTAAAATTGCTACTCCTTTTTTCCTATTTGGATCATTATTGTAAAAAAATTCCCCATCCCATATTTTCTTCATATCATTAGTTTTTTCATAATTCCATCCTGTCTCTTGTATACATATTATGTCATTTTTCTTT
>CM075863.1:11751659-11756659 GCA_038021265.1 Cyprinella venusta
ACGAGTTCGGGCGTTCTTTTTTTTTTTTTTTTTTTTTTTTTTTTATTAACAAAAAATTTTACAATACAAACATCATCATTTCAACATTACATTTTCAACAGTCTTCTATTTACACATTCTCAGAAATTAAATACAAGTTCATTCGATGCTGCTACATAAATAAATTTGCTTCCATCAACAAAGAGAGCACAGAAATCAATATCCATATGTGTATAAATCAGTCTTATATGCTGCTTTAACAAGGCTTTGAAAATACACCACACATTTCCCTTTCTTTTTTCAAAATATGCTGCATTTCTTCTCAATCTTACAGCATACCTTGCATAGCTTAGTACCATATTTAATAGATACAAGTTTTCTTTTACATTCTTTTCTCTTACCAATCCAAACAGAAAAATCTTACTCCATTCCTCGTCCCCAAAATGTGTTTTCTCCCAATTTTTCTTCACTAGTTGCTTTAACATCTCATGATACTCTTCAAGCCCTTTACATTCTACATATAAATGCATCAAAGTTTCAACCTCCCTGCCACATACATCACATTCTCTCCCAATACTTTTGTCAATTTGGTGCAGCACCTCTTTTGTATATTGTCTGTTATGCCGGAGCATGAAATCATTCTGCTCGCATTCAGTTGAATTATACCTAATATGTAAATTCTTCCACAACATCTCTGATTTTATCTCTGGATAAACCTTTCTCCAATATATTTCAGCTGTAGGCCTTTTAACTTCTTTTTTCAGCATAATCCTATAAAGCCCTTTTAAAGGCATCTTAGCTAACTCAACTTTACAATTATTCTGCTCAATATACATTTCAGGAAACTTATACTCCTTAGTTTTAACCTCTTGTCTTTCTATCAAGGCAATCCACGATTTTGGAATACTACTCTTGATTTTTCCAAAAGCATTAACAATTGTACCTTTCCACATATTTTCATTCCCTTCCATTACAATGTCCAAGATTGCCTGAGAAGGTAAAACCCTGGAACCACTTCATACACATACTCTTTTATCTGATATAGCCCAACCTTCATAAAACTTTTGTTTTCCAACATATGTCCCTTCTCTGTTATCTTAGGGTTCAAAAACACCGGCTGATTTAGCACTAATTCAATCGTATCACACCTATAACCCACTTGGGGCAGAAACTTAGCCCAAGCCTGAAGAACCTCTTTATAAAATTGTGGCACATTTTTTATCATAGACTCCCTTAAACACATAAACAGATTGCTTTGACTTAAAGCCCCAACTTTCTCTAAACAATCCCTCATGCAGTGTTTCCAACCATATATTTCTTTATTGTATAAATATTTCTTAACAACTTTAAGTCTTAACGCCTCCCTTCTTACATTCAAATCCATCAAATTTAAACCTCCCTCCTTCTTATCTGCTATCAGAACCTTTTTTGAAATTCTCACATTTTTCCCATTCCACAGGAAATCTGCTATAATGGAATTTGCCTCTTTTAAAACCCATTCTGGCATGTCTAGCACACTCAATGTATGAACAAATTTTGATATTAACAAAACATTGATAACAGTCACTTTCCCTTTCAATGTAAGACCTCTTAATTTCCAGTAATTCACAGTTCGCCTCATTTTTTGTAAGATTAAGGACCAGGTAATATCCCTTGCTTGAATAACCTCGACTCCCATATTCACTCCCAGAACCCTGATGTAATCTTTGACATTTTTAAAAGGGATATCAAAGTCAGATATTTTAGCTTCTCCAAATGACATAATTTCAGACTTCTCAATGTTAATCTTTGCCCCCGCTGCCCTACCATATATCTGTATATGCTCCACTATCCTATTTATACTTTCTATATCCTCCACGGTAAACGTAGTATCATCTGCATATTGATGAACCAGACTGACCCCTTCATCTGCAAAATGAATAGGCTTTAGATCTTTATCCGCTTTTATTAGGGTTGCCAGCGGCTCAACAACTATACTATATAGCAAGGCAGACAAAGGGCAACCCTGCCTTATCGATCTCTCAATATTAAACTCATCCGTTAGCACCCCATTACACTTAACTACACTATGAGCACTCATATACAACAATCTTATCCATGATCTAAATTTCTCACCAAAACCAAACTTTTCCAAAGCCTTCTCTAAAAATTGGTGCTCCACCCTGTCAAAGGCCTTGTTTAAATCCACACTTAATAAAATACCTCCTTTTCCCCTCATATAAGCTACCACATCTCTAATTGTACTTATAATGTCTGCAATATCTCGGCCCGGTATACTATAAGCCTGTGTTGGGGCAACAATACTCCCTATTACTTTTTTCAGTCTATTTGCTAGGATTTTAGCCAAAATTTTATAGTCAGTTTAAGAGACTGATTGGTCTGTAGTTTTCCAATCTTAACCTACTCCCTTTATTTTTAAAGAGGATAGTTAAAACCCCAGCTCCCATTGTCTTTGGCATTACCTGCTTTTCTTCCATATAATGATATAGCTCTAACAACACTGGTGCTAAAACATCTTTAAAGGCTTTATAGAACTCTCCAGTTAAGCCATCAAGCCCTGGGCTCTTATTCACGTTCAGACTAGAGATTGCCTCGTTGATTTCAAGCACAGCTATTTCACTATCACACAAAGTCCTGTCTATATCTGATAATCTGGCACTGACTGTTCTCAACACTTTTTCCACACTCTCTATATGTACCCCTTCCTTCTTAAAGAGAGTCCTATAAAAGGACTCAACCATATCTAAAATCCCTACCAGATCACTCACTTTTTTCCCTTTTTCATCTTCTAATTCAGTTATACAGTTTTTGCTCTGATTTTCCCTCTCCATGTTTGAAAAGAAGGATACACACTTCTCACCTTCCAGAGCATACTTCACCCTACTTCTTATAATGGCTCCTTTACATTTTTTAACTTCATAATCCTTCAAATCTGATTTAATTTTTAAAAAATTGGTCAAATTATGATTTGGATTTTTGTCTATCTGTTCCAACTCAAAAGAGAACCTATTTTGCATATCTTTGAGGGCTTTCCTCTCTTTGGCATTCTTTTCCTTTGCATACTTAATGCTAAGGCCTTTCATTTTCTGTTTTAAAAATTCCCATCTTTCACACACAATATCAGAATCTCGTTTCTCAGTCCATACAGATTTTATGCAATCATAGATTTTAACCCTATAGCTTTTATCATTTAACAAGCTTGCATTCAAACACCAGAGCCCCCCTCCTTTTTGCTGCATTGTTTTACCTAAATGAAATTCAAGAGCAGCATGGTCACTGTATGTAGTAAACTTATAAGCTAGATTATTAATATACTGAACCACATCCTGCTTTACCAAGCACAGATCAATTCTACTTTGTTTTAAAACATTCAGCACCACTTGTCTCCTAGAATATTCTCTTTTATCAGGGTTCTTTAATCTCCACACATCTACCATGTTTTCTCCATTCATTAGGAGTATTAAATCATTCCTTGATGCGTCTCTTTTATAACTCATATTATTTGCAGCATCTATTCTACTGTACCAAACATTGAAATCCCCCACACAGATGCAGTTGTCTGTACATAGTGTTCTTAACTGCTTAAAGAGCTCCCCCCTATCTTTTTCCCTATTTGGTGCATAAACATTAATCAGTTTGAAAACACAACTTTGATACTCAAACTCTATAATTAAAATTCTTCCCTCACTATCGGCATACACCTCCTTAACATTTTCCACAGCATTTGTTTTAAACAGACAAGCAACCCCACAAGACCTACTACTGCCATGACTCACAAAAACATGATGAGGCCACCTTTTCCTCACCTCTCCCATTTTATTGTTGTCCCAGTTAGTTTCTTGGAAACAGTATATGTCAGCTTTCACTGTTTTTAGGATCTCTTCAAATTTACACATGTTGCCAAGACCATTGGCATTTAGGGATGCAACTTTTATCATGGCAGCAGTTAGTGTGAAGCTAAAAGAAAGATGAGCCTCATTTCTTTTTCTTTAGATCTCCATTTTCTCCCTTGTCATTTAGTAGTCTTTTTTTCCTTACCCTAAGGCGTTGCTGATTTTCAGTAACCAAATCTCCATACAAATCGTACTCACTATATTCTCCATCATCATCATTCACATCATCACTATTCTCATCACCATCATCATCATCACTATCACAGTCCTCATCCTCCTCCTCATCAGCATCATCATCACCATCTTTTTTAGCTCCATCTCGTTTAAAGCCAACCTCAGCAAAAGCTGGAGATTGCGGAGTCTCATTGACAACACTCGTTTTACTCACATGCCCGCTCCTTTCTTTGCTGTCCAATAAGCACTGGACTACCACTGGTCCCACTGTCTGACTGCCCGGAATGCCTCCTTCTGCTTGTACTGTGCACTCCTTCTGTCCTTGCTGCGACCGTAGGCTTTCAAAATCGTCCAAGTTCCTCATTGCGTCCTCTTGCATGGGTCTGTTTCCATCCTCACCTGTCCCAGCGGGCACGCCTGCAACCTCCATTACCCCACCGTACTGCTCCTCACTCAGCTCATGACATTCCCTGGCGTAGTGTCCTTGTTTATCGCACCTGTGGCATGTAAACTCAGGACATTCTCTCAATACATGTCCAGGCTGGATACAAAGACGACACACTTTCACTTGCTTATTGTGAATCACTCTAAAGTACTCAGCACCCTCCAAAGTTTCAAACTTGGTTGAATAAGGCAGTGATTGAACAGTCTCAGAGAACTTAACTTTGCAGAAACGTGTTCCATCTGCGATTTCAGTTCCTGGCCATTTCCTCCTCTTAATTGGTGTTGTTGCTTTGACTCCCCATCCCTTTAGCTTATCGCAAATGTCCTCATCCGTGATGTACACCGGCAAATTCATGAATGATACAACAAGCTCATCATTGCACAGATCTCTGGCCAATATTTTACAGTTTCTGATTTTAAATCCATCAATCAACCTTTCTTTTCCTTTGATGTGATTCATCGTGATCTCATACTTTTTGTCTCCTTTAAACCGACATCCATTTACTGCTC
>CM075863.1:11759159-11764159 GCA_038021265.1 Cyprinella venusta
GTATCATATTGTCCCTAAAATGCATCCATAAAAAATCATCCCCCATTTTTCCACACTTATTTATATAAAAACTCATTATTTTTTTCCAAATTAAATCATCCTTTTTTAAAAACTTTTTTACAGTCTTTATTCTCAAACTTTGCTTTCTTATCATTGGATCTATCAGTCCCAAACCTCCCTTTTCTACTTCCCCAATAATAGTATCATAAGCTATTTTAGCTGGTTTACCATCCCACATGAAATTTAACGTACAAGTTTTTATTCTTTTATACACCCATGTTGGCAGACTAACCACATTTAAACTATACCACATCTTAGATAAAAATAAAGAATTTAAAACCAGCACTTTCCCTTTAATAAATAATTGTCTTTGTTTCCAAAAGTTTAGTCTTTTTTCCATTTTTCCTATAATCTCTTCCCAAACCAGGTCTCTTGTTCTAATTTCATCTTTTCCAAGTGTTATTCCTAAAATCTTTAGTTCATTCTTCTGTTCTTTAAAGTTCCATCGTCCTTCTAAAGTATCTACTTTCCCTATTCTCATATATTCAGTCTTATCATTATTAACTTTAGCCCCTGTTCCACCACAATATTTCTTCAATATTAACATTGCCTTTTCAATACTCTTAAAATCTTTTAAAAACAAAGTGGTATCATCTGCATATTGAAATATTTTCTGATGTACTTCCTCATTTTCCAAAACTATTCCTTTTATCTGTATTTCTTTGTTTATTGCAAGTCCTAATGGCTCAGCAACTAAAGTGTATAGTAGTGCTGATAATGGGCATCCCTGCCTTATTGACCTTGATATCTTAATAAAATCTGTTAAAAACCCATTTACTTTAATACAACTTAAAATATCATTATATAAACATTTCATCCATGCAATAAAGTTCCCCCCAAAACCAAATTTATCCAATATATCAAATAAATATTGGTGCTCTACTCTATCAAATGCCTTTTCCAGATCTATACTTATCAAATATCCTTCTTTCCCTTTGTCCTTTATATACCACATTAAATCTCTAATACTTGTTACTATATCCGATATATCACGATTTAAAACCCCATATGCTTGATTTGTTTTTATAATGTTTGGTATCACTTTTTTCAGTCTATTTGCTAAAATCTTCGCCAGTATCTTGTAATCAGTATTTAACATGCTCAATGGTCTATAATTTTTAAGCTCTTCTCTTTCCCCTTTATTTTTATATATTATCTTAATTATTCCTTTCTTCATACTTTCACTTAAATTTTTCTGTCTAAAAATATCAATGAATAAATCATGCAAAATTGGCGTTAAAACACTCTTAAAAACCTTATAGAATTCAGAAGGTAAACCATCTAGGCCTGGACTTTTCCCATTACACAACTGATCTATTGCTTCATCTATTTCTTCTTCATCTATTTCCTCATCACACATTTTCTTATCATCTTCATTTACTTGTGTTTCAATTTGATTCAATAAAAACTCTTCATCTTCCTCATTTATTACTTCTTTTTTAAATAAAATAGCATAAAAATCCTTCACTTCATATAAAATACCTTCTTTTTCTTTTACAACCTTTCCGTTTTTTGAAATACTTTTTATCATTTCTGCTTGCTTTCTTGTTTTTTCCAAATCATAAAAAAATTTAGTACTCCTTTCTCCTTCTACTGTATTTTTCGCTTTACTTCTTATTTTGGCTCCCCTGCACTTTGCCTCTTCAACCTTTTTCAATTTCTCTTCTAATATCACTATTCTATTCCCATCCATCCTTCCTTCTGCCACTTTCTTCATTTCTTCTTCCCATTCCTTGTTTAATGATCTTTCATTTCTTTTATTTATTCTTTGCATTTTCTTAGAATATTCAATAGATAGATTTTTAATATCTATTTTTAAATTATCCCACCACACACTTTTTGCTTCTTCATACAGGACATTATTAATGCTATTTACTATACAATTTTCTACTTCCATTTTATAAATATCATTTTTTAAAAGTTCCGTATTAAAAACCCACACCCCTGGTCCTCTCTCTACACCACTATAATCAATATTAACATTTAAAAAGTCATGATCACTTCCACTAAACCTTTTGTAAAATACTTTTGTAACAAAATTCCCTAAATGTCTGTTACATAAAATCAAATCAATTCTACTTTGTTTTAAAACATTGTTTACCATTTGTCTTCTTGAATATTCTCTTTTTTCTCTGTTTCTTTCCCTCCACAAATCTAAAAATCTGTATTTGTCCATAACTTTCTTTAATTCTTTTCTTCCAACATCTGCTCTATACACCATGTAATCCTCCACATCTATTCTTTCTAAAACAGTATTAAAATCACCAATTAGCATCGGATTATTATAGTTCTCTATTAGAACATCCATTTCTTTAAAAAAAATAGCACGTTCTAAATCTTCATTCGGTGCATGAAAATTACATATTGTTGTTTCTTCTTCTTTCCCTTCGACCTTAACCACCAATGTCCTTCCTATATTATCTCTAAATAGAACTGTTGCTTTTTGTATTGTACCCCTTCTTATTAAAATTGCTACTCCTTTTTTCCTATTTGGATCATTATTGTAAAAAAATTCCCCATCCCATATTTTCTTCATATCATTAGTTTTTTCATAATTCCATCCTGTCTCTTGTATACATATTATGTCATTTTTCTTTGTCAAGTAATTAATATTTTCAAATTTAGTCATGGTTGACAATCCCCTCACATTGATTGAGACTATGCTCAAGTGATTCATAGAAAAAATAAAAGTAACATAAAAACAAACAAACAACCACATCATTTTGATTCAGTCTCTTTCAACTCAGCATCTCCTGAACCAGTCATTTTAGCTTTTTTTCTCTTTTTTTCTTTAGATTCTCTTCTTATTCTTTGTTTTTCCATCACCTTCTCAATGTTAATTTGTCCTGTTGTTTTTGATTTACCCCCCCCGCTCAAAATGTTTTTCTTCACACTGTCCTTTCCACCGTCAGTTTTATTCTTAGTATCTCTCACCTCATCTATGTTTGTACTGTCCTTTGCTCCATCATTGTCCTGTTCTTTGTTTTTCCCCCCATCCTGTTCAACTTTCTCTGCAATGTTTTGTAGTTCTGCCATCGTTTCTGTCTCTTCTTCTCCGTCACTTTCGTCCTTACGTCCTTCTTCTTCTTCTCTGGACTGTATATCCATTATTAATCCATGTGTTTGTTTAAGTGCACTTCTTTCATCATCCTCCTCCACATTCTCTCCGTCTTTGAGTGTCTCCGTCTCCATTTCCTCATATTCCTCTTCATATGGTTCACATCTGCACCTGAGAGATGCCTTTCCGCAGCCTTGGCACCGCGGGGCGTTACAGTCCCGCGCAAAATGCCCCTGCTCCAGGCACTCTCTGCAAATCAGTTGTGGACAATCCTTCTTTTCATGATCCACACTTGTACATATTCTGCATGTCTTCACCTGGTGATCATGTATCACCCTGAAAAACTGCCATCCTTCCTCCGTTTCAAATCGTGTGTTATATGGCAGTGACACCACATCTTTAGGAAATTTAACTCTTATGAATCGTGTCCCATCCGCCACAGCTGTCCCAGGGTAATACCTCCTTCTCAGTGGAAGTATTGGTGTAACCCCCCAGCTGTTCAGTTTTTGTAAAACATCCTCATCATTTATGTAGTTTGGCAATTGTAAAAAAGATACCATCCTTTCTGTTGCACAAAGTTTTGTTATTTCACAGCATTGTCCATTTATTTGAATTCCATTCAATAATTGTTCACAATCTTCTTCTTTCTCCAATGTAAGTTCATATTGAAATTCAGTTTTTTTCCTTAGTCCATATAATTTGCCCATTCCAGCTTTATCCTCCACAGCTTTAATTATCATCATAACCGTTAGTTGTTCTGGGTTTTTCACATTCATTTTCAGCGTAGTTTCCTTTTTGTATTCTCTGTGATATCTCATTTTTCCACTCAATTTATTTCTCATATCTTCTTTTTGATTGTATTCTTTTCCCTTTTCACCAACATCCTTTTCTTTACCTTGTATCTTCTGTTGTTCAGTCCTTCCTTTATCCATTTCAACTCCACTTCTCTTCTTTCGCGAAACCACAGAAGCCCATGTTTCGTTCTCATCTTTTTCTTTTCCATTCTCCTTTTCTTTGTTCCTTTCAGTATAGTCATTATCCTCAGTCTCTTGGTCAAATATCCGTTCCTGTTCCATTACCGTAGTATCAGTCATTGTAAAAAGAAATGAAACCTCAGACAGGAAAAAAAAACCTGTCTGAGGTTTAAACAAAACAAAATAAATAAAGAAAACTAATAACTTACAAAGTTATCAAAAGAAATAACAATAAAGTAAACCAAAATATAGGAGAGCCTTCCTCTCCAAACTGCCACCTCACACTTCCTGTGTTACACAAGAGAGGGCGTTCTCAAGGTGGTATGGCCGTAAGCGAAATCTGCTGCCAAAATTGGGCTCTTTGAAGAAGAATAAAAAAGAGACCCTTTCAGGCTTTCTGAAGAAATTCAGCAGCTATTTCAGACATTTTGAAGACAAAAAGACCGATTTATGGATTTTGGAGAGATTTCATTGACTCTTTTTTTTTTTGTAAAACAATAAAGCTTACAGCACCTGGTATTCCCAGGCGGTCTCCCATCCAAGTATTAACCAGGCCCGACCTTGCTTAGCTTCCGAGATCAGACGAGTTCGGGCGTTCTCAAGGTGGTATGGCCGTAAGCGAAATCTGCTGCCAAAATTGGGCTATTTCAAAGTATAGAGCATTAGGGTAGTAAACTATATAAAGCTTACAGCACCTGGTATTCCCAGGCGGTCTCCCATCCAAGTACTAACCAGGCCCGACCTTGCTTAGCTTCCGAGATCAGACGAGTTCGGGCGTTCTCAAGGTGGTATGGCCGTAAGCGAAATCTGCTGCCAAAATTGGGCTATTTGAAAGTATAGAGCATTAGGGTAGTAAACTATATAAAGCTTACAGCACCTGGTATTCCCAGGCGGTCTCCCATCCAAGT
>CM075863.1:11769159-11781659 GCA_038021265.1 Cyprinella venusta
ATAGAGCATTAGGGTAGTAAACTATATAAAGCTTACAGCACCTGGTATTCCCAGGCGGTCTCCCATCCAAGTACTAACCAGGCCCGACCTTGCTTAGCTTCCGAGATCAGACGAGTTCGGGCGTTCTCAAGGTGGTATGGCCGTAAGCGAAATCTGCTGCCAAAATTGGGCTATTTGAAAGTATAGAGCATTAGGGTAGTAAACTATATAAAGCTTACAGCACCTGGTATTCCCAGGCGGTCTCCCATCCAAGTACTAACCAGGCCCGACCTTGCTTAGCTTCCGAGATCAGACGAGTTCGGGCGTTCTTTTTTTTTTTTTTTTTTTTTTTTTTTTTTTATTAACAAAAAATTTTACAATACAAACATCATCATTTCAACATTACATTTTCAACAGTCTTCTATTTACACATTCTCAGAAATTAAATACAAGTTCATTCGATGCTGCTACATAAATAAATTTGCTTCCATCAACAAAGAGAGCACAGAAATCAATATCCATATGTGTATAAATCAGTCTTATATGCTGCTTTAACAAGGCTTTGAAAATACACCACACATTTCCCTTTCTTTTTTCAAAATATGCTGCATTTCTTCTCAATCTTACAGCATACCTTGCATAGCTTAGTACCATATTTAATAGATACAAGTTTTCTTTTACATTCTTTTCTCTTACCAATCCAAACAGAAAAATCTTACTCCATTCCTCGTCCCCAAAATGTGTTTTCTCCCAATTTTTCTTCACTAGTTGCTTTAACATCTCATGATACTCTTCAAGCCCTTTACATTCTACATATAAATGCATCAAAGTTTCAACCTCCCTGCCACATACATCACATTCTCTCCCAATACTTTTGTCAATTTGGTGCAGCACCTCTTTTGTATATTGTCTGTTATGCCGGAGCATGAAATCATTCTGCTCGCATTCAGTTGAATTATACCTAATATGTAAATTCTTCCACAACATCTCTGATTTTATCTCTGGATAAACCTTTCTCCAATATATTTCAGCTGTAGGCCTTTTAACTTCTTTTTTCAGCATAATCCTATAAAGCCCTTTTAAAGGCATCTTAGCTAACTCAACTTTACAATTATTCTGCTCAATATACATTTCAGGAAACTTATACTCCTTAGTTTTAACCTCTTGTCTTTCTATCAAGGCAATCCACGATTTTGGAATACTACTCTTGATTTTTCCAAAAGCATTAACAATTGTACCTTTCCACATATTTTCATTCCCTTCCATTACAATGTCCAAGATTGCCTGAGAAGGTAAAAACCCTGGAACCACTTCATACACATAGTCTTTTATCTGATATAGCCCAACCTTCATAAAACTTTTGTTTTCCAACATATGTCCCTTCTCTGTTATCTTAGGGTTCAAAAACACCGGCTGATTTAGCACTAATTCAATCGTATCACACCTATAACCCACTTGGGGCAGAAACTTAGCCCAAGCCTGAAGAACCTCTTTATAAAATTGTGGCACATTTTTTATCATAGACTCCCTTAAACACATAAACAGATTGCTTTGACTTAAAGCCCCAACTTTCTCTAAACAATCCCTCATGCAGTGTTTCCAACCATATATTTCTTTATTGTATAAATATTTCTTAACAACTTTAAGTCTTAACGCCTCCCTTCTTACATTCAAATCCATCAAATTTAAACCTCCCTCCTTCTTATCTGCTATCAGAACCTTTTTTGAAATTCTCACATTTTTCCCATTCCACAGGAAATCTGCTATAATGGAATTTGCCTCTTTTAAAACCCATTCTGGCATGTCTAGCACACTCAATGTATGAACAAATTTTGATATTAACAAAACATTGATTACAGTCACTTTCCCTTTCAATGTAAGACCTCTTAATTTCCAGTAATTCACAGTTCGCCTCATTTTTTGTAAGATTAAGGACCAGGTAATATCCCTTGCTTGAATAACCTCGACTCCCATATTCACTCCCAGAACCCTGATGTAATCTTTGACATTTTTAAAAGGGATATCAAAGTCAGATATTTTAGCTTCTCCAAATGACATAATTTCAGACTTCTCAATGTTAATCTTTGCCCCCGCTGCCCTACCATATATCTGTATATGCTCCACTATCCTATTTATACTTTCTATATCCTCCACGGTAAACGTAGTATCATCTGCATATTGATGAACCAGACTGACCCCTTCATCTGCAAAATGAATAGGCTTTAGATCTTTATCCGCTTTTATTAGGGTTGCCAGCGGCTCAACAACTATACTATATAGCAAGGCAGACAAAGGGCAACCCTGCCTTATCGATCTCTCAACATTAAACTCATCCGTTAGCACCCCATTACACTTAACTACACTATGAGCACTCATATACAACAATCTTATCCATGATCTAAATTTCTCACCAAAACCAAACTTTTCCAAAGCCTTCTCTAAAAATTGGTGCTCCACCCTGTCAAAGGCCTTGTTTAAATCCACACTTAATAAAATACCTCCTTTTCCCCTCATATAAGCTACCACATCTCTAATTGTACTTATAATGTCTGCAATATCTCGGCCCGGTATACTATAAGCCTGTGTTGGGGCAACAATACTCCCTATTACTTTTTTCAGTCTATTTGCTAGGATTTTAGCCAAAATTTTATAGTCAGTTTAAGAGACTGATTGGTCTGTAGTTTTCCAATCTTAACCTACTCCCTTTATTTTTAAAGAGGATAGTTAAAACCCCAGCTCCCATTGTCTTTGGCATTACCTGCTTTTCTTCCATATAATGATATAGCTCTAACAACACTGGTGCTAAAACATCTTTAAAGGCTTTATAGAACTCTCCAGTTAAGCCATCAAGCCCTGGGCTCTTATTCACGTTCAGACTAGAGATTGCCTCGTTGATTTCAAGCACAGCTATTTCACTATCACACAAAGTCCTGTCTATATCTGATAATCTGGCACTGACTGTTCTCAACACTTTTTCCACACTCTCTATATGTACCCCTTCCTTCTTAAAGAGAGTCCTATAAAAGGACTCAACCATATCTAAAATCCCTACCAGATCACTCACTTTTTTCCCTTTTTCATCTTCTAATTCAGTTATACAGTTTTTGCTCTGATTTTCCCTCTCCATGTTTGAAAAGAAGGATACACACTTCTCACCTTCCAGAGCATACTTCACCCTACTTCTTATAATGGCTCCTTTACATTTTTTAACTTCATAATCCTTCAAATCTGATTTAATTTTTAAAAAATTGGTCAAATTATGATTTGGATTTTTGTCTATCTGTTCCAACTCAAAAGAGAACCTATTTTGCATATCTTTGAGGGCTTTCCTCTCTTTGGCATTCTTTTCCTTTGCATACTTAATGCTAAGGCCTTTCATTTTCTGTTTTAAAAATTCCCATCTTTCACACACAATATCAGAATCTCGTTTCTCAGTCCATACAGATTTTATGCAATCATAGATTTTAACCCTATAGCTTTTATCATTTAACAAGCTTGCATTCAAACACCAGAGCCCCCCTCCTTTTTGCTGCATTGTTTTACCTAAATGAAATTCAAGAGCAGCATGGTCACTGTATGTAGTAAACTTATAAGCTAGATTATTAATATACTGAACCACATCCTGCTTTACCAAGCACAGATCAATTCTACTTTGTTTTAAAACATTCAGCACCACTTGTCTCCTAGAATATTCTCTTTTATCAGGGTTCTTTAATCTCCACACATCTACCATGTTTTCTCCATTCATTAGGAGTATTAAATCATTCCTTGATGCGTCTCTTTTATAACTCATATTATTTGCAGCATCTATTCTACTGTACCAAACATTGAAATCCCCCACACAGATGCAGTTGTCTGTACATAGTGTTCTTAACTGCTTAAAGAGCTCCCCCCTATCTTTTTCCCTATTTGGTGCATAAACATTAATCAGTTTGAAAACACAACTTTGATACTCAAACTCTATAATTAAAATTCTTCCCTCACTATCGGCATACACCTCCTTAACATTTTCCACAGCATTTGTTTTAAACAGACAAGCAACCCCACAAGACCTACTACTGCCATGACTCACAAAAACATGATGAGGCCACCTTTTCCTCACCTCTCCCATTTTATTGTTGTCCCAGTTAGTTTCTTGGAAACAGTATATGTCAGCTTTCACTGTTTTTAGGATCTCTTCAAATTTACACATGTTGCCAAGACCATTGGCATTTAGGGATGCAACTTTTATCATGGCAGCAGTTAGTGTGAAGCTAAAAGAAAGATGAGCCTCATTTCTTTTTCTTTAGATCTCCATTTTCTCCCTTGTCATTTAGTAGTCTTTTTTTCCTTACCCTAAGGCGTTGCTGATTTTCAGTAACCAAATCTCCATACAAATCGTACTCACTATATTCTCCATCATCATCATTCACATCATCACTATTCTCATCACCATCATCATCATCACTATCACAGTCCTCATCCTCCTCCTCATCAGCATCATCATCACCATCTTTTTTAGCTCCATCTCGTTTAAAGCCAACCTCAGCAAAAGCTGGAGATTGCGGAGTCTCATTGACAACACTCGTTTTACTCACATGCCCGCTCCTTTCTTTGCTGTCCAATAAGCACTGGACTACCACTGGTCCCACTGTCTGACTGCCCGGAATGCCTCCTTCTGCTTGTACTGTGCACTCCTTCTGTCCTTGCTGCGACCGTAGGCTTTCAAAATCGTCCAAGTTCCTCATTGCGTCCTCTTGCATGGGTCTGTTTCCATCCTCACCTGTCCCAGCGGGCACGCCTGCAACCTCCATTACCCCACCGTACTGCTCCTCACTCAGCTCATGACATTCCCTGGCGTAGTGTCCTTGTTTATCGCACCTGTGGCATGTAAACTCAGGACATTCTCTCAATACATGTCCAGGCTGGATACAAAGACGACACACTTTCACTTGCTTATTGTGAATCACTCTAAAGTACTCAGCACCCTCCAAAGTTTCAAACTTGGTTGAATAAGGCAGTGATTGAACAGTCTCAGAGAACTTAACTTTGCAGAAACGTGTTCCATCTGCGATTTCAGTTCCTGGCCATTTCCTCCTCTTAATTGGTGTTGTTGCTTTGACTCCCCATCCCTTTAGCTTATCGCAAATGTCCTCATCCGTGATGTACACCGGCAAATTCATGAATGATACAACAAGCTCATCATTGCACAGATCTCTGGCCAATATTTTACAGTTTCTGATTTTAAATCCATCAATCAACCTTTCTTTTCCTTTGATGTGATTCATCGTGATCTCATACTTTTTGTCTCCTTTAAACCGACATCCATTTACTGCTCCACAAACTTCATTGATTCCTCTGAGTAATTCCATCATTGTAATCTTCTCATCCCCAACAATTTCCACACTCACTGTTAGGTTCTTTTCAAACAACTTTTCCTCCATCACTGCACGATTCCCCTTGTTCTTTGAAGCGGCTAGCTTGACTTGCTCTAGTCCATTGTTTCCCTCCATGTGCTCCATTCAATCAAACTGACCAAACAAACAAAAAAAAAATATATAACTTTCCCCCACAAACAGCAGCTGCTGCTTGAGGGAAAAGAGCAACAAAAAGAAAGGGTATGGATTCTTTTAAAACAAAGCTTCTCACCAAACAACTCAAAATTACTTTGAAGGCAGCTCAGAGTTGCACACACTCCTTGTTCTCAAGGTGGTATGGCCGTAAGCGTAATCTGCTGCCAAAATTGGGCTATTTGAAAGTATAGAGCATTAGGGTAGTAAACTATATAAAGCTTACAGCACCTGGTATTCCCAGGCGGTCTCCCATCCAAGTACTAACCAGGCCCGACCTTGCTTAGCTTCCGAGATCAGACGAGTTCGGGCGTTCTCAAGGTAGTATGGCCGTAAGCAAAATCTGCTGCCAAAATTGGGCTATTTGAAAGTATAGAGCATTAGGGTAGTAAACTATATAAAGCTTACAGCACCTGGTATTCCCAGGCGGTCTCCCATCCAAGTACTAACCAGGCCCGACCTTGCTTAGCTTCCGAGATCAGACGAGTTCGGGCGTTCTCAAGGTGGTATGGCCGTAAGCGAAATCTGCTGCCAAAATTGGGCTATTTGAAAGTATAGAGCATTAGGGTAGTAAACTATATAAAGCTTACAGCACCTGGTATTCCCAGGCGGTCTCCCATCCAAGTACTAACCAGGCCCGACCTTGCTTAGCTTCCGAGATCAGACGAGTTCGGGCGTTCTCAAGGTGGTATGGCCGTAAGCGAAATCTGCTGCCAAAATTGGGCTATTTGAAAGTATAGAGCATTAGGGTAGTAAACTATATAAAGCTTACAGCACCTGGTATTCCCAGGCGGTCTCCCATCCAAGTACTAACCAGGCCCGACCTTGCTTAGCTTCCGAGATCAGACGAGTTCGGGCGTTCTCAAGGTGGTATGGCCGTAAGCGAAATCTGCTGCCAAAATTGGGCTATTTGAAAGTATAGAGCATTAGGGTAGTAAACTATATAAAGCTTACAGCACCTGGTATTCCCAGGCGGTCTCCCATCCAAGTACTAACCAGGCCCGACCTTGCTTAGCTTCCGAGATCAGACGAGTTTTTTTTTTTTTTTTTTTTTTTTAATTAAAAACAATATTTTTCATTTAAAATCCATAATAATAATAAGTAATAATAAAAAAAACATACAAAAACAAATACAAAAAACAAAAAAATAAAAAGAAAATACAACAATCAAAAATCCTCTTTACACATTTTCAGGCAATACAACTTTAAAGCCAACACTGGTTTTAACAATATACGCATTATTTCTTATTATACATTCTTCAAATATTTCCAATTTCTCATTCATTTTAAAGTAATCATATAAAACTTTCAACTCATCATTCAAAATCTGCTTATAAAACACACTTATTGGAAGTTCTATTTTCTTTTGTTTCATTACATTCCTTCTTTTCCATATTGCAAATCTTGCGACTGTTAGCATGAAATTAAGAGCAAACTTATTTTTTGCTTTACCATTAAAACCAAATAGAAATGTTGTTTCCCATTCTTCCACAATTATTCTTTTATCAAATAAAAAATCTCCTATTATCTTTTTTAATATTTTCATAAAACCGTTTAACTTTTTACAATTTACAAACAAATGCATTACACCTTCTTTTTTTTCCATACATACTTTACATTTTTCATCTTGAATCAGCCCTATTTTACACAATATCATGTCTGTCTTTATACAATTGTGTCTTAATAAATAATCAAAATTTTCCAACATAGGACTCTTGAAACTAATTCTCACAGTTTTCCATATGTTAGATGCATCAAAATTATCAAATAGTTTTCCCCAATACTCTATTGCTTTTGGTTTTTTAAAAACAGACTTACATAAACAACCATAAAACATTTTTAAAGTACAATCAATAAAAGAAATATTTTCCTCTTTCCTTTTTAGAAATACATTCAAATTTAAATTCACTTTTTCTTTATCTTCGATACTTTTAATCCATTCTACTGGTATAGCTTCTTTAATTTTCAAATATTGCTCATTTATCAATTCCTTATTTTCTATATCTTCATTTTCTTCTAATGTGTCTATGATTGCTTGTAAAGGTAAAAATCCTGGTTTTACCTCATATAAAATGTCTTTAACTTGTTTTAGTCCTGCATAAAACCAATTCTTATAAAAAAAAGTGCTTCTGTTGATTCTAATAAGTTGATTTAAAAAGAGTGGTTGCTTCAATAATTGTTCTCTTCCTTTAAACTCAATATATACATTTTCTTTAAATCCTTTCCATGCTTTTAAAACTTCTTTATAAAATTCCGGTATCCCCTGTATCATATTGTCCCTAAAATGCATCCATAAAAAATCATCCCCCATTTTTCCACACTTATTTATATAAAAACTCATTATTTTTTTCCAAATTAAATCATCCTTTTTTAAAAACTTTTTTACAGTCTTTATTCTCAAACTTTGCTTTCTTATCATTGGATCTATCAGTCCCAAACCTCCCTTTTCTACTTCCCCAATAATAGTATCATAAGCTATTTTAGCTGGTTTACCATCCCACATGAAATTTAACGTACAAGTTTTTATTCTTTTATACACCCATGTTGGCAGACTAACCACATTTAAACTATACCACATCTTAGATAAAAATAAAGAATTTAAAACCAGCACTTTCCCTTTAATAAATAATTGTCTTTGTTTCCAAAAGTTTAGTCTTTTTTCCATTTTTCCTATAATCTCTTCCCAAACCAGGTCTCTTGTTCTAATTTCATCTTTTCCAAGTGTTATTCCTAAAATCTTTAGTTCATTCTTCTGTTCTTTAAAGTTCCATCGTCCTTCTAAAGTATCTACTTTCCCTATTCTCATATATTCAGTCTTATCATTATTAACTTTAGCCCCTGTTCCACCACAATATTTCTTCAATATTAACATTGCCTTTTCAATACTCTTAAAATCTTTTAAAAACAAAGTGGTATCATCTGCATATTGAAATATTTTCTGATGTACTTCCTCATTTTCCAAAACTATTCCTTTTATCTGTATTTCTTTGTTTATTGCAAGTCCTAATGGCTCAGCAACTAAAGTGTATAGTAGTGCTGATAATGGGCATCCCTGCCTTATTGACCTTGATATCTTAATAAAATCTGTTAAAAACCCATTTACTTTAATACAACTTAAAATATCATTATATAAACATTTCATCCATGCAATAAAGTTCCCCCCAAAACCAAATTTATCCAATATATCAAATAAATATTGGTGCTCTACTCTATCAAATGCCTTTTCCAGATCTATACTTATCAAATATCCTTCTTTCCCTTTGTCCTTTATATACCACATTAAATCTCTAATACTTGTTACTATATCCGATATATCACGATTTAAAACCCCATATGCTTGATTTGTTTTTATAATGTTTGGTATCACTTTTTTCAGTCTATTTGCTAAAATCTTCGCCAGTATCTTGTAATCAGTATTTAACATGCTCAATGGTCTATAATTTTTAAGCTCTTCTCTTTCCCCTTTATTTTTATATATTATCTTAATTATTCCTTTCTTCATACTTTCACTTAAATTTTTCTGTCTAAAAATATCAATGAATAAATCATGCAAAATTGGCGTTAAAACACTCTTAAAAACCTTATAGAATTCAGAAGGTAAACCATCTAGGCCTGGACTTTTCCCATTACACAACTGATCTATTGCTTCATCTATTTCTTCTTCATCTATTTCCTCATCACACATTTTCTTATCATCTTCATTTACTTGTGTTTCAATTTGATTCAATAAAAACTCTTCATCTTCCTCATTTATTACTTCTTTTTTAAATAAAATAGCATAAAAATCCTTCACTTCATATAAAATACCTTCTTTTTCTTTTACAACCTTTCCGTTTTTTGAAATACTTTTTATCATTTCTGCTTGCTTTCTTGTTTTTTCCAAATCAAAAAAAAATTTAGTACTCCTTTCTCCTTCTACTGTATTTTTCGCTTTACTTCTTATTTTGGCTCCCCTGCACTTTGCCTCTTCAACCTTTTTCAATTTCTCTTCTAATATCACTATTCTATTCCCATCCATCCTTCCTTCTGCCACTTTCTTCATTTCTTCTTCCCATTCCTTGTTTAATGATCTTTCATTTCTTTTATTTATTCTTTGCATTTTCTTAGAATATTCAATAGATAGATTTTTAATATCTATTTTTAAATTATCCCACCACACACTTTTTGCTTCTTCATACAGGACATTATTAATGCTATTTACTATACAATTTTCTACTTCCATTTTATAAATATCATTTTTTAAAAGTTCCGTATTAAAAACCCACACCCCTGGTCCTCTCTCTACACCACTATAATCAATATTAACATTTAAAAAGTCATGATCACTTCCACTAAACCTTTTGTAAAATACTTTTGTAACAAAATTCCCTAAATGTCTGTTACATAAAATCAAATCAATTCTACTTTGTTTTAAAACATTGTTTACCATTTGTCTTCTTGAATATTCTCTTTTTTCTCTGTTTCTTTCCCTCCACAAATCTAAAAATCTGTATTTGTCCATAACTTTCTTTAATTCTTTTCTTCCAACATCTGCTCTATACACCATGTAATCCTCCACATCTATTCTTTCTAAAACAGTATTAAAATCACCAATTAGCATCGGATTATTATAGTTCTCTATTAGAACATCCATTTCTTTAAAAAAAATAGCACGTTCTAAATCTTCATTCGGTGCATGAAAATTACATATTGTTGTTTCTTCTTCTTTCCCTTCGACCTTAACCACCAATGTCCTTCCTATATTATCTCTAAATAGAACTGTTGCTTTTTGTATTGTACCCCTTCTTATTAAAATTGCTACTCCTTTTTTCCTATTTGGATCATTATTGTAAAAAAATTCCCCATCCCATATTTTCTTCATATCATTAGTTTTTTCATAATTCCATCCTGTCTCTTGTATACATATTATGTCATTTTTCTTTGTCAAGTAATTAATATTTTCAAATTTAGTCATGGTTGACAATCCCCTCACATTGATTGAGACTATGCTCAAGTGATTCATAGAAAAAATAAAAGTAACATAAAAACAAACAAACAACCACATCATTTTGATTCAGTCTCTTTCAACTCAGCATCTCCTGAACCAGTCATTTTAGCTTTTTTTCTCTTTTTTTCTTTAGATTCTCTTCTTATTCTTTGTTTTTCCATCACCTTCTCAATGTTAATTTGTCCTGTTGTTTTTGATTTACCCCCCCCGCTCAAAATGTTTTTCTTCACACTGTCCTTTCCACCGTCAGTTTTATTCTTAGTATCTCTCACCTCATCTATGTTTGTACTGTCCTTTGCTCCATCATTGTCCTGTTCTTTGTTTTTCCCCCCATCCTGTTCAACTTTCTCTGCAATGTTTTGTAGTTCTGCCATCGTTTCTGTCTCTTCTTCTCCGTCACTTTCGTCCTTACGTCCTTCTTCTTCTTCTCTGGACTGTATATCCATTATTAATCCATGTGTTTGTTTAAGTGCACTTCTTTCATCATCCTCCTCCACATTCTCTCCGTCTTTGAGTGTCTCCGTCTCCATTTCCTCATATTCCTCTTCATATGGTTCACATCTGCACCTGAGAGATGCCTTTCCGCAGCCTTGGCACCGCGGGGCGTTACAGTCCCGCGCAAAATGCCCCTGCTCCAGGCACTCTCTGCAAATCAGTTGTGGACAATCCTTCTTTTCATGATCCACACTTGTACATATTCTGCATGTCTTCACCTGGTGATCATGTATCACCCTGAAAAACTGCCATCCTTCCTCCGTTTCAAATCGTGTGTTATATGGCAGTGACACCACATCTTTAGGAAATTTAACTCTTATGAATCGTGTCCCATCCGCCACAGCTGTCCCAGGGTAATACCTCCTTCTCAGTGGAAGTATTGGTGTAACCCCCCAGCTGTTCAGTTTTTGTAAAACATCCTCATCATTTATGTAGTTTGGCAATTGTAAAAAAGATACCATCCTTTCTGTTGCACAAAGTTTTGTTATTTCACAGCATTGTCCATTTATTTGAATTCCATTCAATAATTGTTCACAATCTTCTTCTTTCTCCAATGTAAGTTCATATTGAAATTCAGTTTTTTTCCTTAGTCCATATAATTTGCCCATTCCAGCTTTATCCTCCACAGCTTTAATTATCATCATAACCGTTAGTTGTTCTGGGTTTTTCACATTCATTTTCAGCGTAGTTTCCTTTTTGTATTCTCTGTGATATCTCATTTTTCCACTCAATTTATTTCTCATATCTTCTTTTTGATTGTATTCTTTTCCCTTTTCACCAACATCCTTTTCTTTACCTTGTATCTTCTGTTGTTCAGTCCTTCCTTTATCCATTTCAACTCCACTTCTCTTCTTTCGCGAAACCACAGAAGCCCATGTTTCGTTCTCATCTTTTTCTTTTCCATTCTCCTTTTCTTTGTTCCTTTCAGTATAGTCATTATCCTCAGTCTCTTGGTCAAATATCCGTTCCTGTTCCATTACCGTAGTATCAGTCATTGTAAAAAGAAATGAAACCTCAGACAGGAAAAAAAAACCTGTCTGAGGTTTAAACAAAACAAAATAAATAAAGAAAACTAATAACTTACAAAGTTATCAAAAGAAATAACAATAAAGTAAACCAAAATATAGGAGAGCCTTCCTCTCCAAACTGCCACCTCACACTTCCTGTGTTACACAAGAGAGGGCGTTCTCAAGGTGGTATGGCCGTAAGCGAAATCTGCTGCCAAAATTGGGCTCTTTGAAGAAGAATAAAAAAAGAGACCCTTTCAGGCTTTCTGAAGAAATTCAGCAGCTATTTCAGACATTTTGAAGACAAAAAGACCGATTTATGGATTTTGGAGAGATTTCATTGACTCTTTTTTTTTTTTTTTTTGTAAAACAATAAAGCTTACAGCACCTGGTATTCCCAGGCGGTCTCCCATCCAAGTATTAACCAGGCCCGACCTTGCTTAGCTTCCGAGATCAGACGAGTTCGGGCGTTCTCAAGGTGGT
>CM075863.1:11786659-11791659 GCA_038021265.1 Cyprinella venusta
TGAAAATACACCACACATTTCCCTTTCTTTTTTCAAAATATGCTGCATTTCTTCTCAATCTTACAGCATACCTTGCATAGCTTAGTACCATATTTAATAGATACAAGTTTTCTTTTACATTCTTTTCTCTTACCAATCCAAACAGAAAAATCTTACTCCATTCCTCGTCCCCAAAATGTGTTTTCTCCCAATTTTTCTTCACTAGTTGCTTTAACATCTCATGATACTCTTCAAGCCCTTTACATTCTACATATAAATGCATCAAAGTTTCAACCTCCCTGCCACATACATCACATTCTCTCCCAATACTTTTGTCAATTTGGTGCAGCACCTCTTTTGTATATTGTCTGTTATGCCGGAGCATGAAATCATTCTGCTCGCATTCAGTTGAATTATACCTAATATGTAAATTCTTCCACAACATCTCTGATTTTATCTCTGGATAAACCTTTCTCCAATATATTTCAGCTGTAGGCCTTTTAACTTCTTTTTTCAGCATAATCCTATAAAGCCCTTTTAAAGGCATCTTAGCTAACTCAACTTTACAATTATTCTGCTCAATATACATTTCAGGAAACTTATACTCCTTAGTTTTAACCTCTTGTCTTTCTATCAAGGCAATCCACGATTTTGGAATACTACTCTTGATTTTTCCAAAAGCATTAACAATTGTACCTTTCCACATATTTTCATTCCCTTCCATTACAATGTCCAAGATTGCCTGAGAAGGTAAAAACCCTGGAACCACTTCATACACATAGTCTTTTATCTGATATAGCCCAACCTTCATAAAACTTTTGTTTTCCAACATATGTCCCTTCTCTGTTATCTTAGGGTTCAAAAACACCGGCTGATTTAGCACTAATTCAATCGTATCACACCTATAACCCACTTGGGGCAGAAACTTAGCCCAAGCCTGAAGAACCTCTTTATAAAATTGTGGCACATTTTTTATCATAGACTCCCTTAAACACATAAACAGATTGCTTTGACTTAAAGCCCCAACTTTCTCTAAACAATCCCTCATGCAGTGTTTCCAACCATATATTTCTTTATTGTATAAATATTTCTTAACAACTTTAAGTCTTAACGCCTCCCTTCTTACATTCAAATCCATCAAATTTAAACCTCCCTCCTTCTTATCTGCTATCAGAACCTTTTTTGAAATTCTCACATTTTTCCCATTCCACAGGAAATCTGCTATAATGGAATTTGCCTCTTTTAAAACCCATTCTGGCATGTCTAGCACACTCAATGTATGAACAAATTTTGATATTAACAAAACATTGATAACAGTCACTTTCCCTTTCAATGTAAGACCTCTTAATTTCCAGTAATTCACAGTTCGCCTCATTTTTTGTAAGATTAAGGACCAGGTAATATCCCTTGCTTGAATAACCTCGACTCCCATATTCACTCCCAGAACCCTGATGTAATCTTTGACATTTTTAAAAGGGATATCAAAGTCAGATATTTTAGCTTCTCCAAATGACATAATTTCAGACTTCTCAATGTTAATCTTTGCCCCCGCTGCCCTACCATATATCTGTATATGCTCCACTATCCTATTTATACTTTCTATATCCTCCACGGTAAACGTAGTATCATCTGCATATTGATGAACCAGACTGACCCCTTCATCTGCAAAATGAATAGGCTTTAGATCTTTATCCGCTTTTATTAGGGTTGCCAGCGGCTCAACAACTATACTATATAGCAAGGCAGACAAAGGGCAACCCTGCCTTATCGATCTCTCAATATTAAACTCATCCGTTAGCACCCCATTACACTTAACTACACTATGAGCACTCATATACAACAATCTTATCCATGATCTAAATTTCTCACCAAAACCAAACTTTTCCAAAGCCTTCTCTAAAAATTGGTGCTCCACCCTGTCAAAGGCCTTGTTTAAATCCACACTTAATAAAATACCTCCTTTTCCCCTCATATAAGCTACCACATCTCTAATTGTACTTATAATGTCTGCAATATCTCGGCCCGGTATACTATAAGCCTGTGTTGGGGCAACAATACTCCCTATTACTTTTTTCAGTCTATTTGCTAGGATTTTAGCCAAAATTTTATAGTCAGTTTAAGAGACTGATTGGTCTGTAGTTTTCCAATCTTAACCTACTCCCTTTATTTTTAAAGAGGATAGTTAAAACCCCAGCTCCCATTGTCTTTGGCATTACCTGCTTTTCTTCCATATAATGATATAGCTCTAACAACACTGGTGCTAAAACATCTTTAAAGGCTTTATAGAACTCTCCAGTTAAGCCATCAAGCCCTGGGCTCTTATTCACGTTCAGACTAGAGATTGCCTCGTTGATTTCAAGCACAGCTATTTCACTATCACACAAAGTCCTGTCTATATCTGATAATCTGGCACTGACTGTTCTCAACACTTTTTCCACACTCTCTATATGTACCCCTTCCTTCTTAAAGAGAGTCCTATAAAAGGACTCAACCATATCTAAAATCCCTACCAGATCACTCACTTTTTTCCCTTTTTCATCTTCTAATTCAGTTATACAGTTTTTGCTCTGATTTTCCCTCTCCATGTTTGAAAAGAAGGATACACACTTCTCACCTTCCAGAGCATACTTCACCCTACTTCTTATAATGGCTCCTTTACATTTTTTAACTTCATAATCCTTCAAATCTGATTTAATTTTTAAAAAATTGGTCAAATTATGATTTGGATTTTTGTCTATCTGTTCCAACTCAAAAGAGAACCTATTTTGCATATCTTTGAGGGCTTTCCTCTCTTTGGCATTCTTTTCCTTTGCATACTTAATGCTAAGGCCTTTCATTTTCTGTTTTAAAAATTCCCATCTTTCACACACAATATCAGAATCTCGTTTCTCAGTCCATACAGATTTTATGCAATCATAGATTTTAACCCTATAGCTTTTATCATTTAACAAGCTTGCATTCAAACACCAGAGCCCCCCTCCTTTTTGCTGCATTGTTTTACCTAAATGAAATTCAAGAGCAGCATGGTCACTGTATGTAGTAAACTTATAAGCTAGATTATTAATATACTGAACCACATCCTGCTTTACCAAGCACAGATCAATTCTACTTTGTTTTAAAACATTCAGCACCACTTGTCTCCTAGAATATTCTCTTTTATCAGGGTTCTTTAATCTCCACACATCTACCATGTTTTCTCCATTCATTAGGAGTATTAAATCATTCCTTGATGCGTCTCTTTTATAACTCATATTATTTGCAGCATCTATTCTACTGTACCAAACATTGAAATCCCCCACACAGATGCAGTTGTCTGTACATAGTGTTCTTAACTGCTTAAAGAGCTCCCCCCTATCTTTTTCCCTATTTGGTGCATAAACATTAATCAGTTTGAAAACACAACTTTGATACTCAAACTCTATAATTAAAATTCTTCCCTCACTATCGGCATACACCTCCTTAACATTTTCCACAGCATTTGTTTTAAACAGACAAGCAACCCCACAAGACCTACTACTGCCATGACTCACAAAAACATGATGAGGCCACCTTTTCCTCACCTCTCCCATTTTATTGTTGTCCCAGTTAGTTTCTTGGAAACAGTATATGTCAGCTTTCACTGTTTTTAGGATCTCTTCAAATTTACACATGTTGCCAAGACCATTGGCATTTAGGGATGCAACTTTTATCATGGCAGCAGTTAGTGTGAAGCTAAAAGAAAGATGAGCCTCATTTCTTTTTCTTTAGATCTCCATTTTCTCCCTTGTCATTTAGTAGTCTTTTTTTCCTTACCCTAAGGCGTTGCTGATTTTCAGTAACCAAATCTCCATACAAATCGTACTCACTATATTCTCCATCATCATCATTCACATCATCACTATTCTCATCACCATCATCATCATCACTATCACAGTCCTCATCCTCCTCCTCATCAGCATCATCATCACCATCTTTTTTAGCTCCATCTCGTTTAAAGCCAACCTCAGCAAAAGCTGGAGATTGCGGAGTCTCATTGACAACACTCGTTTTACTCACATGCCCGCTCCTTTCTTTGCTGTCCAATAAGCACTGGACTACCACTGGTCCCACTGTCTGACTGCCCGGAATGCCTCCTTCTGCTTGTACTGTGCACTCCTTCTGTCCTTGCTGCGACCGTAGGCTTTCAAAATCGTCCAAGTTCCTCATTGCGTCCTCTTGCATGGGTCTGTTTCCATCCTCACCTGTCCCAGCGGGCACGCCTGCAACCTCCATTACCCCACCGTACTGCTCCTCACTCAGCTCATGACATTCCCTGGCGTAGTGTCCTTGTTTATCGCACCTGTGGCATGTAAACTCAGGACATTCTCTCAATACATGTCCAGGCTGGATACAAAGACGACACACTTTCACTTGCTTATTGTGAATCACTCTAAAGTACTCAGCACCCTCCAAAGTTTCAAACTTGGTTGAATAAGGCAGTGATTGAACAGTCTCAGAGAACTTAACTTTGCAGAAACGTGTTCCATCTGCGATTTCAGTTCCTGGCCATTTCCTCCTCTTAATTGGTGTTGTTGCTTTGACTCCCCATCCCTTTAGCTTATCGCAAATGTCCTCATCCGTGATGTACACCGGCAAATTCATGAATGATACAACAAGCTCATCATTGCACAGATCTCTGGCCAATATTTTACAGTTTCTGATTTTAAATCCATCAATCAACCTTTCTTTTCCTTTGATGTGATTCATCGTGATCTCATACTTTTTGTCTCCTTTAAACCGACATCCATTTACTGCTCCACAAACTTCATTGATTCCTCTGAGTAATTCCATCATTGTAATCTTCTCATCCCCAACAATTTCCACACTCACTGTTAGGTTCTTTTCAAACAACTTTTCCTCCATCACTGCACGATTCCCCTTGTTCTTTGAAGCGGCTAGCTTGACTTGCTCTAGTCCATTGTTTCCCTCCATGTGCTCCATTCAATCAAACTGACCAAACAAACAAAAAAAAAATATATAACTTTCCCCCACAAACAGCAGCT
>CM075863.1:11796659-11804159 GCA_038021265.1 Cyprinella venusta
ATAATGTCAGTAAAAATTGCTCTGTGTCTGAGTAAATATTCAAAGCTCTCCAATTTTGCGTCTATCATTTTACCTGTCATATTATTCCAAATATCCTCTTCATTTAGATTTTCGTATTTCTGTAGCCAGTACTCATTGGCTTTTGGTTTCCTAAAAACCCCATCTCTAAAAAAGCAGTAAAACATTTTCACAGTACATTCCTTAAAAGCACACAGTTTTTCCCCCAACCTTACATACACGTCTTTGCCTTGTTTCTCTTCTTCCATATCTTCTATTCTTTTAATCCACTCCTTGGGTATTGATTCTTTCATTATTTCATACTTATTTTGCAGTTCTCGTTCATTAAAATCCTCTTTTGCCACCTCCATTGTATCTATTATATACTGTAATGGTAGAAATCCCTCTTTAAATTCATATAAAATATCTCTAACTCTTGTGATCCCAACATCCCACCATTTCTTAAAAAAAATCACTTTCCCCTGATTTAAAATGCTGGTGTTTAAGAATAAAGGCTGGTTTAAAATGCTCTCTCGACCTTGAGGATTAAAATTAACAATAGTTAAAAATTTCCCCCAAGCGCTCATCAATTCTCTGTAAAAATCCGGCATTCCTTTCATCATCCAATTCTTAGTTTTCATCCATAAAATACTATCTCCCAAATTAAAATTCCCACATTTATTTAAAAAATATCCCATTGTCCTTTTCCATGCTGTTTTACTTTCCTCATCTAGATACTTTTTTATCACTTTAACTCTTAAACTATTTTTTCTTTGTTCAACATCTATCAGTCCCATCCCTCCCTTTCCTACTTCTCCTATTATAGTATAGTATGCAATTCTTGGAGGTTTTCCATCCCATATAAAATCTAAAAAACATTTTTTCAGCCTTTTTTCTACCCACATCGGCATAGAAGTCACATATAAAACATACCATAGCTTTGCTACCATTAAAACATTTATAATTAAAACTTTCCCTTTTAAACTTAAAGTCCTCTGTTTCCAAAATATTAATCTTCTTTCAATTCCTCCTAGTATTTCTTCCCACATTACTTCTTCAACATGTTTTTCATCTTTCCCTATTAAGACACCTAAAATCTTTATTTCCTTTGATTCTTTAAACTTGAAATCATTTGCTAAAACACCTGCCCTTCCAAATCTCATATACAGCGTTTTCTCTTCATTTATCTTGCTCCCTGATCCCCTACAAAATGTCTGTACCACTTCCATTGCTTTTTTAACACTCTTTATATCCTTAACCATTATCGTTGTATCATCTGCATATTGAAATATTTTATCATTTTCCCCACTTTCTTCAATATCAATCCCTCTTACTGCTTTATCTCTTTTAACAGCTAACCCTAAAGGTTCTGCAGCTAGTGAATATAAAAGTGCTGATAGTGGACATCCTTGTCTTATTGACCTAGATAATTTAAAACATTCTGTCAAAAAACCGTTACATTTTACTCTTGTTATTGCTCCTTTATATAAAATTTTAATCCATTTGATAAAACTTTCCCCAAACCCATACTCACTCAAAATTTCAAATAAATACTCATGTTCTACTCTATCAAAGGCCTTTTCAAAATCTAAACTAATAACATACCCATCCTTGTTTTTTTCTTTCATATATCTTATTCTATCTATTATACTTATTGTTGTGTCTGCTATATCCTTCCCTTTCACTCCATATACTTGATTTGTTTTGATTATGTTTGGCATTACCTCTTTCAATCTGTTGGCTAAAACTTTTGTTAAAATTTTCAAATCTGCATTCAGCATTGTAATTGGTCTATAATTTTTTAAATCTACTTTTTCTCCTTTTCTTTTATATATCAACTTAATTAATCCCATCCCCATTCTCTGATTCATTTCCTCTTTCTTAAAAATCTCTTCATATACTTCTTTTAAAACGTCTGTTAAAAAATCCTTAAAAGTTATATAAAATTCATTCCCTAACCCGTCAATACCAGGGCTTTTCCTTTTATTTAATTCACTTATTGCTCTTTTTATCTCTTCCTCTCTTATATCTAGATCACACTCCCTTTTGTCATCCTCTCCTACTTTGGTTTTTATTTGTTTCAATAATTCTCGTTTTTCTTCCTCTTTTACTCCTTCTGCTTTAAATAGCTTTTCATAATATGCTTGTATTGCTTTTAGTATCTCCTCATTTGTTTCCACCATCTCTCCATCTTCCCTTTGTATTCTTTTAATTGTTTGTGACATTCCCCTTCTTCTTTCCAAGTCAAAAAAGAACTTAGTACATTTCTCTCCTTCCACTGTATACTTTGCTTTACTTCTTAATTGTGCCCCATTATATTTTTCCTCTTCGATTTCTTTCAGTTTTCCCTCCATTTCTTTAATTCTTTGTATATCCTTTTCATCCATGTTCAATTCCTTTTCTAGTTGTTCTCGTATTTCCTTTTCCTTACTCTTTTTACATCTCTGAATAATCTCACAATATTTTATGCTAAACTTTTTGATTAAATACTTCACATTTTCCCACCAAATCCTTTTGTCTTCTCTATACATTCCATTTTCTTTTTCCTTTGTTATGATTTCTTGTACACTTAAGACATAGTCTTCGTTCTTTAAAATCCCTGTATTTAAAACCCACACTCCTGGCCCTCTTTTCACTGTCTCCCAATCAATTTGCATAAACATAGGCTTGTGATCACTTAAACTTGTTTCTTCATATCTTATTTTTTCTAAAAAGCCTTCAATATTCCGTGTACATAAAATAAAATCAATTCTCGTTTTACAAATAAAATTCCCCACAATTTGTCTTCTTGAAAATTCTTTTCTCTTTTCGTTTCTTTCCCTCCATACATCAATCAATTCATTTTCCTCCATTAGCCCTTTTAACACCTTTCTTCCTGTATCTGTCTTAAAAACCATTCCTTCAGCCATGTCCAGTTTACTAAAAACAACATTAAAATCCCCCATAATAACAATTTCCTTATATTTCCTTAAAAGATCCTTTAAACCATTAAAATATTCCCTCTTCTTAATCTCCTCCGGTGGTGCATGTTCATTTACTACAAGTATTTTCCTCTCTTCATATTCCATTTCAAAACTTAAACATTTCCCCTCGTTATCCTTATATACAACTTTACATTTTATATCTCTATTTTCTCTTATTAGTACTGCAACTCCTCTTCCCAGTCTATCATCAGCGTTGTTGTATAAAATCTCTCCATTCCATTTTTTCCTTATTTCACTTATATGCAAGTCTTTCCAGTTAGTCTCTTGTAACATTATCACGTCTTCTCTTTTACACATTTCCTTCACTTTTTCAAATTTTTTCATGTCCATTAAACCTCTGGCATTAAAAGTAACCATTCTTAAAATCATAAAACAAAAAAAAGTTCTTAAAAAGACAATGCTAAAATCCATCTTCTCATTTCATCTCCACAGAGTCCTTTACCCGCTCCTCTCCATCCAGACATTTTTGCTCACCTTTTAAAGTCACTCTTTTCCGCGCTCTTTCCGTGTTTGGTTTTATCTGTAATGATCTTCTCCTTTTATTTGATACAGCTACATTGTCCTCTTCATTTTCCACTTCCTTGTCCTTTTCCTCGTTCTGCTCCAGACTTACATTTATGTCCATTTGTGTCACGTTTTCTTCCTCTTGTTGTGTTTGTTCCCCCTGTTTATTGTCATCGTCCATCCTTTCAGCATCCATTATTTGACTCATCTCGTTTCCTCTGTATTCTTTTTCTTGCTCATTTTCTGTGTCTCTTTCTAGCACCTGCCCGCTCACCTGCTCCTCTTCTTCCTCCGCCTCCTCCTCCTCCTCTTGCCCCGTCCCGCATTCACATCTTGTAAGCACCTCTCGACAATCCGGGCACTTAACAGCGTTGCAGTTCCTTGCAAAGTGGCCTTTCTCGTCACATTTAAAACACTTAAAATCTGGACAGTCTTTTACCACGTGGTCCGGGCTCATGCACAATCTACAGGTCTTCACCTGATGACTATGCATCACCCTGAAGTATTGTGGTCCTTCTTCTGTTTCCAGTTTAGTGCTGTATGGTAATGACGCCACCTCCCTTGGGAACCTTACTTTTAAAAATCGCGTGCCATCCTCCACATTTGTGCCCGGATAGACCCTTCTTTTAACCCCAGATACTGGGATTACTCCCCATTGTTCCAGTTTATTGAATATTTCCGCATCCTCTATGTAAGCCGGCAGGTGCATAAAAGAGACAACATAATCCCTGTTTTGGAGACTTTTAACCTCAAATGTCTTTCCTTTAATGTCCAGTCCATCTAATAATAATCCCGTATCTTCTTCCCGTTCAAGTGTGACCTCATATTGATTTGTTTGTTTGGGTCTTACCGCCAAAATCTTCCCTTCTCCGATCTTCTCCGCCACTGCTTTTATTATATCCATTGCTCTCAACTCTTTTTCATCTTTCAAATCCACCGTTATTGTCGCTTCCTTTTTGTACATCCTTTTCACTTTCTCCTTTCTCATTTCATTCCCTCGTTCTTGTCCATCTCTTTGTTGTTGGTCCGGTCCATGGTCGTTTCGCCTTCGTGGTACTGCCTCCATTGCAATGTTCGTTAACGTTTGTCCGTCCATAAAGAAAAACACGCAAAAAAATAAATAAAATCCCTCCCAAACAGCGTTCGCTGTCGGGAGGATTTAGCTTCAACAAAAACTAACAAAAAAAAAACACTGATTCTAACATAAAACAAACAAAAAAACACAAACACGTTTGGTGAGCCTTCCTCACCCACTGCAGCCAACTCACTTCCTGTAGCTCACTAGCACCAACTAGCGTTCTCAAGGTGGTATGGCCGTAAGCGAAATCTGCTGCCAAAATTGGGCTATTTGAAAGTATAGAGCATTAGGGTAGTAAACTATATAAAGCTTACAGCACCTGGTATTCCCAGGCGGTCTCCCATCCAAGTACTAACCAGGCCCGACCTTGCTTAGCTTCCGAGATCAGACGAGTTCGGGCGTTCTCAAGGTGGTATGGCCGTAAGCGAAATCTGCTGCCAAAATTGGGCTATTTGAAAGTATAGAGCATTAGGGTAGTAAACTATATAAAGCTTACAGCACCTGGTATTCCCAGGCGGTCTCCCATCCAAGTACTAACCAGGCCCGACCTTGCTTAGCTTCCGAGATCAGACGAGTTCGGGCGTTCTCAAGGTGGTATGGCCGTAAGCGAAATCTGCTGGCAAAATTGGGCTATTTGAAAGTATAGAGTCTTAGGGTAGTAAACTATATAAAGCTTACAGCACCTGGTATTCCCAGGCGGTCTCCCATCCAAGTACTAACCAGGCCCGACCTTGCTTAGCTTCCGAGATCAGACGAGTTCGGGCGTTCTCAAGGTGGTATGGCCGTAAGCGAAATCTGCTGCCAAAATTGGGCTATTTGAAAGTATAGAGCATTAGGGTAGTAAACTATATAAAGCTTACAGCACCTGGTATTCCCAGGCGGTCTCCCATCCAAGTACTAACCAGGCCCGACCTTGCTTAGCTTCCGAGATCAGACGAGTTCGGGCGTTCTCAAGGTGGTATGGCCGTAAGCGAAATCTGCTGCCAAAATTGGGCTATTTGAAAGTATAGAGCATTAGGGTAGTAAACTATATAAAGCTTACAGCACCTGGTATTCCCAGGCGGTCTCCCATCCAAGTACTAACCAGGCCCGACCTTGCTTAGCTTCCGAGATCAGACGAGTTCGGGCGTTCTCAAGGTGGTATGGCCGTAAGCGAAATCTGCTGCCAAAATTGGGCTATTTGAAAGTATAGAGCATTAGGGTAGTAAACTATATAAAGCTTACAGCACCTGGTATTCCCAGGCGGTCTCCCATCCAAGTACTAACCAGGCCCGACCTTGCTTAGCTTCCGAGATCAGACGAGTTCGGGCGTTCTCAAGGTGGTATGGCCGTAAGCGAAATCTGCTGCCAAAATTGGGCTATTTGAAAGTATAGAGCATTAGGGTAGTAAACTATATAAAGCTTACAGCACCTGGTATTCCCAGGCGGTCTCCCATCCAAGTACTAACCAGGCCCGACCTTGCTTAGCTTCCGAGATCAGACGAGTTCGGGCGTTCTCAAGGTGGTATGGCCGTAAGCGAAATCTGCTGCCAAAATTGGGCTATTTGAAAGTATAGAGCATTAGGGTAGTAAACTATATAAAGCTTACAGCACCTGGTATTCCCAGGCGGTCTCCCATCCAAGTACTAACCAAGCCCGACCTTGCTTAGCTTCCGAGATCAGACGAGTTCGGGCGTTCTCAAGGTGGTATGGCCGTAAGCGAAATCTGCTGCCAAAATTGGGCTATTTGAAAGTATAGAGCATTAGGGTAGTAAACTATATAAAGCTTACAGCACCTGGTATTCCCAGGCGGTCTCCCATCCAAGTACTAACCAGGCCCGACCTTGCTTAGCTTCCGAGATCAGACGAGTTCGGGCGTTCTCAAGGTGGTATGGCCGTAAGCGAAATCTGCTGCCAAAATTGGGCTATTTGAAAGTATAGAGCATTAGGGTAGTAAACTATATAAAGCTTACAGCACCTGGTATTCCCAGGCGGTCTCCCATCCAAGTACTAACCAGGCCCGACCTTGCTTAGCTTCCGAGATCAGTCGAGTTCGGGCGTTCTCAAGGTGGTATGGCCGTAAGCGAAATCAGCTGCCAAAATTGGGCTATTTGAAAGTATAGAGCATTAGGGTAGTAAACTATATAAAGCTTACAGCACCTGGTATTCCCAGGCGGTCTCCCATCCAAGTACTAACCAGGCCCGACCTTGCTTTGCTTCCGAGATCAGACGAGTTCGGGCGTTCTTTTTTTTTTTTTTTTTTTTTATTAAAACAAGAAGTTTTACATTAAAGGCATTATAAAGTACATTTTGTAAAATGCATTTCCAATACAGAAAATACGCAATTACACTCTTCAAAATTAGTCGATAAATTTCAATACAGAAAACAAACAATTACCCTCTTCAAAATTAGTATTACATGTTAGTTCATTTCATTTTACATTGAATTCTTTCTTTACCATTCCCATAACATCAATTTTTTTACCTTCTTTTTTTTTGTTCTACATATACACTTTCAGAAAAAAACATGTATTACTTCTAAAAATCCCCAACCACACTAAACAAAACAACGAAAGAAATCTACACGTATCTTAATCGTAATCTAAATCATCTTTTTTCCTGCAACAGTCCTTCTCATCTTCTGTTTTTTTAAAACAAGCTTTAAATTCGGAATTTTCTTATTCTTTAGCACATGCCCCTTTATATTCTGTTTTTTTTAGTTCATTTTTGACAACATTTTCTCTTTCTTGGTTTCTTTGTCTTATACTAGTCACCTTTACAACTTTCACTAGGCCAAAGTTAGCAGTGAGCCATGGGTTATCACCTTGATCTTCACCGCACATTTGCTCAGTTTCATTCGTTGTTGCAATAGTCAATTCATGTGCCATTTTTCCATTCATTTCCCCCAAAAGTCCTTGTTTTATTCCCAATGATGTCTCTGTTCCTTCTTCCCTTTCT
>CM075863.1:11809159-11821659 GCA_038021265.1 Cyprinella venusta
TGCTTAGCTTCCGAGATCAGACGAGTTCGGGCGTTCTCAAGGTGGTATGGCCGTAAGCGAAATCTGCTGGCAAAATTGGGCTCTTTGAAGAAGAATAAAAAAGAGACCCTTTCAGGCTTTCTGAAGAAATTCAGCAGCTATTTCAGACATTTTGAAGACAAAAAGACCGATTTATGGATTTTGGAAAGATTTCATTGACTCTTTTTTTTTTTTTTTTTTTTTTTGTAAAACAATAAAGCTTACAGCACCTGGTATTCCCAGGCGGTCTCCCATCCAAGTACTAACCAGGCCCGACCTTGCTTAGCTTCCGAGATCATTCTTTTTTTTTTTTTTTTTTTTTTTTTTTTTTTATTAACAAAAAATTTTACATCACAAACATCATCATTTCAACATTACATTTTCAACAGTCTTCTATTTACACATTCTCAGAAATTAAATACAAGTTCATTCGATGCTGCTACATAAATAAATTTGCTTCCATCAACAAAGAGAGCACAGAAATCAATATCCATATGTGTATAAATCAGTCTTATATGCTGCTTTAACAAGGCTTTGAAAATACACCACACATTTCCCTTTCTTTTTTCAAAATATGCTGCATTTCTTCTCAATCTTACAGCATACCTTGCATAGCTTAGTACCATATTTAATAGATACAAGTTTTCTTTTACATTCTTTTCTCTTACCAATCCAAACAGAAAAATCTTACTCCATTCCTCGTCCCCAAAATGTGTTTTCTCCCAATTTTTCTTCACTAGTTGCTTTAACATCTCATGATACTCTTCAAGCCCTTTACATTCTACATATAAATGCATCAAAGTTTCAACCTCCCTGCCACATACATCACATTCTCTCCCAATACTTTTGTCAATTTGGTGCAGCACCTCTTTTGTATATTGTCTGTTATGCCGGAGCATGAAATCATTCTGCTCGCATTCAGTTGAATTATACCTAATATGTAAATTCTTCCACAACATCTCTGATTTTATTTCTGGATAAACCTTTCTCCAATATATTTCAGCTGTAGGCCTTTTAACTTCTTTTTTCAGCATAATCCTATAAAGCCCTTTTAAAGGCATCTTAGCTAACTCAACTTTACAATTATTCTGCTCAATATACATTTCAGGAAACTTATACTCCTTAGCTTTAACCTCTTGTCTTTCTATCAAGGCAATCCACGATTTTGGAATACTACTCTTGATTTTTCCAAAAGCATTAACAATTGTACCTTTCCACATATTTTCATTCCCTTCCATTACAATGTCCAAGATTGCCTGAGAAGGTAAAAACCCTGGAACCACTTCATACACATAGTCTTTTATCTGATATAGCCCAACCTTCATAAAACTTTTGTTTTCCAACATATGTCCCTTCTCTGTTATCTTAGGGTTCAAAAACACCGGCTGATTTAGCACTAATTCAATCGTATCACACCTATAACCCACTTGGGGCAGAAACTTAGCCCAAGCCTGAAGAACCTCTTTATAAAATTGTGGCACATTTTTTATCATAGACTCCCTTAAACACATAAACAGATTGCTTTGACTTAAAGCCCCAACTTTCTCTAAACAATCCCTCATGCAGTGTTTCCAACCATATATTTCTTTATTGTATAAATATTTCTTAACAACTTTAAGTCTTAACGCCTCCCTTCTTACATTCAAATCCATCAAATTTAAACCTCCCTCCTTCTTATCTGCTATCAGAACCTTTTTTGAAATTCTCACATTTTTCCCATTCCACAGGAAATCTGCTATAATGGAATTTGCCTCTTTTAAAACCCATTCTGGCATGTCTAGCACACTCAATGTATGAACAAATTTTGATATTAACAAAACATTGATAACAGTCACTTTCCCTTTCAATGTAAGACCTCTTAATTTCCAGTAATTCACAGTTCGCCTCATTTTTTGTAAGATTAAGGACCAGGTAATATCCCTTGCTTGAATAACCTCGACTCCCATATTCACTCCCAGAACCCTGATGTAATCTTTGACATTTTTAAAAGGGATATCAAAGTCAGATATTTTAGCTTCTCCAAATGACATAATTTCAGACTTCTCAATGTTAATCTTTGCCCCCGCTGCCCTACCATATATCTGTATATGCTCCACTATCCTATTTATACTTTCTATATCCTCCACGGTAAACGTAGTATCATCTGCATATTGATGAACCAGACTGACCCCTTCATCTGCAAAATGAATAGGCTTTAGATCTTTATCCGCTTTTATTAGGGTTGCCAGCGGCTCAACAACTATACTATATAGCAAGGCAGACAAAGGGCAACCCTGCCTTATCGATCTCTCAATATTAAACTCATCCGTTAGCACCCCATTACACTTAACTACACTATGAGCACTCATATACAACAATCTTATCCATGATCTAAATTTCTCACCAAAACCAAACTTTTCCAAAGCCTTCTCTAAAAATTGGTGCTCCACCCTGTCAAAGGCCTTGTTTAAATCCACACTTAATAAAATACCTCCTTTTCCCCTCATATAAGCTACCACATCTCTAATTGTACTTATAATGTCTGCAATATCTCGGCCCGGTATACTATAAGCCTGTGTTGGGGCAACAATACTCCCTATTACTTTTTTCAGTCTATTTGCTAGGATTTTAGCCAAAATTTTATAGTCAGTGTTTAAGAGACTGATTGGTCTGTAGTTTTCCAATCTTAACCTACTCCCTTTATTTTTAAAGAGGATAGTTAAAACCCCAGCTCCCATTGTCTTTGGCATTACCTGCTTTTCTTCCATATAATGATATAGCTCTAACAACACTGGTGCTAAAACATCTTTAAAGGCTTTATAGAACTCTCCAGTTAAGCCATCAAGCCCTGGGCTCTTATTCACGTTCAGACTAGAGATTGCCTCGTTGATTTCAAGCACAGCTATTTCACTATCACACAAAGTCCTGTCTATATCTGATAATCTGGCACTGACTGTTCTCAACACTTTTTCCACACTCTCTATATGTACCCCTTCCTTCTTAAAGAGAGTCCTATAAAAGGACTCAACCATATCTAAAATCCCTACCAGATCACTCACTTTTTTCCCTTTTTCATCTTCTAATTCAGTTATACAGTTTTTGCTCTGATTTTCCCTCTCCATGTTTGAAAAGAAGGATACACACTTCTCACCTTCCAGAGCATACTTCACCCTACTTCTTATAATGGCTCCTTTACATTTTTTAACTTCATAATCCTTCAAATCTGATTTAATTTTTAAAAAATTGGTCAAATTATGATTTGGATTTTTGTCTATCTGTTCCAACTCAAAAGAGAACCTATTTTGCATATCTTTGAGGGCTTTCCTCTCTTTGGCATTCTTTTCCTTTGCATACTTAATGCTAAGGCCTTTCATTTTCTGTTTTAAAAATTCCCATCTTTCACACACAATATCAGAATCTCGTTTCTCAGTCCATACAGATTTTATGCAATCATAGATTTTAACCCTATAGCTTTTATCATTTAACAAGCTTGCATTCAAACACCAGAGCCCCGCTCCTTTTTGCTGCATTGTTTTACCTAAATGAAATTCAAGAGCAGCATGGTCACTGTATGTAGTAAACTTATAAGCTAGATTATTAATATACTGAACCACATCCTGCTTTACCAAGCACAGATCAATTCTACTTTGTTTTAAAACATTCAGCACCACTTGTCTCCTAGAATATTCTCTTTTATCAGGGTTCTTTAATCTCCACACATCTACCATGTTTTCTCCATTCATTAGGAGTATTAAATCATTCCTTGATGCGTCTCTTTTATAACTCATATTATTTGCAGCATCTATTCTACTGTACCAAACATTGAAATCCCCCACACAGATGCAGTTGTCTGTACATAGTGTTCTTAACTGCTTAAAGAGCTCCCCCCTATCTTTTTCCCTATTTGGTGCATAAACATTAATCAGTTTGAAAACACAACTTTGATACTCAAACTCTATAATTAAAATTCTTCCCTCACTATCGGCATACACCTCCTTAACATTTTCCACAGCATTTGTTTTAAACAGACAAGCAACCCCACAAGACCTACTACTGCCATGACTCACAAAAACATGATGAGGCCACCTTTTCCTCACCTCTCCCATTTTATTGTTGTCCCAGTTAGTTTCTTGGAAACAGTATATGTCAGCTTTCACTGTTTTTATGATCTCTTCAAATTTACACATGTTGCCAAGACCATTGGCATTTAGGGATGCAACTTTTATCATGGCAGCAGTTAGTGTGAAGCTAAAAGAAAGATGAGCCTCATTTCTTTTTCTTTAGATCTCCATTTTCTCCCTTGTCATTTAGTAGTCTTTTTTTCCTTACCCTAAGGCGTTGCTGATTTTCAGTAACCAAATCTCCATACAAATCGTACTCACTATATTCTCCATCATCATCATTCACATCATCACTATTCTCATCACCATCATCATCATCACTATCACAGTCCTCATCCTCCTCCTCATCAGCATCATCATCACCATCTTTTTTAGCTCCATCTCGTTTAAAGCCAACCTCAGCAAAAGCTGGAGATTGCGGAGTCTTATTGACAACACTCGTTTTACTCACATGCCCGCTCCTTTCTTTGCTGTCCAATAAGCACTGGACTACCACTGGTCCCACTGTCTGACTGCCCGGAATGCCTCCTTCTGCTTGTACTGTGCACTCCTTCTGTCCTTGCTGCGACCGTAGGCTTTCAAAATCGTCCAAGTTCCTCATTGCGTCCTCTTGCATGGGTCTGTTTCCATCCTCACCTGTCCCAGCGGGCACGCCTGCAACCTCCATTACCCCACCGTACTGCTCCTCACTCAGCTCATGACATTCCCTGGCGTAGTGTCCTTGTTTATCGCACCTGTGGCATGTAAACTCAGGACATTCTCTCAATACATGTCCAGGCTGGATACAAAGACGACACACTTTCACTTGCTTATTGTGAATCACTCTAAAGTACTCAGCACCCTCCAAAGTTTCAAACTTGGTTGAATAAGGCAGTGATTGAACAGTCTCAGAGAACTTAACTTTGCAGAAACGTGTTCCATCTGCGATTTCAGTTCCTGGCCATTTCCTCCTCTTAATTGGTGTTGTTGCTTTGACTCCCCATCCCTTTAGCTTATCGCAAATGTCCTCATCCGTGATGTACACCGGCAAATTCATGAATGATACAACAAGCTCATCATTGCACAGATCTCTGGCCAATATTTTACAGTTTCTGATTTTAAATCCATCAATCAACCTTTCTTTTCCTTTGATGTGATTCATCGTGATCTCATACTTTTTGTCTCCTTTAAACCGACATCCATTTACTGCTCCACAAACTTCATTGATTCCTCTGAGTAATTCCATCATTGTAATCTTCTCATCCCCAACAATTTCCACACTCACTGTTAGGTTCTTTTCAAACAACTTTTCCTCCATCACTGCACGATTCCCCTTGTTCTTTGAAGCGGCTAGCTTGACTTGCTCTAGTCCATTGTTTCCCTCCATGTGCTCCATTCAATCAAACTGACCAAACAAACAAAAAAATATATATAACTTTCCCCCACAAACAGCAGCTGCTGCTTGAGGGAAAAGAGCAACAAAAAGAAAGGGTATGGATTCTTTTAAAACAAAGCTTCTCACCAAACAACTCAAAATTACTTTGAAGGCAGCTCAGAGTTGCACACACTCCTTGTTCTCAAGGTGGTATGGCCGTAAGCGTAATCTGCTGCCAAAATTGGGCTATTTGAAAGTATAGAGCATTAGGGTAGTAAACTATATAAAGCTTACAGCACCTGGTATTCCCAGGCGGTCTCCCATCCAAGTACTAACCAGGCCCGACCTTGCTTAGCTTCCAAGATCAGACGAGTTCGGGCGTTCTCAAGGTAGTATGGCCGTAAGCGAAATCTGCTGCCAAAATTGGGCTATTTGAAAGTATAGAGCATTAGGGTAGTAAACTATATAAAGCTTACAGCACCTGGTATTCCCAGGCGGTCTCCCATCCAAGTACTAACCAGGCCCGACCTTGCTTAGCTTCCGAGATCAGACGAGTTCGGGCGTTCTCAAGGTGGTATGGCCGTAAGCGAAATCTGCTGCCAAAATTGGGCTATTTGAAAGTATAGAGCATTAGGGTAGTAAACTATATAAAGCTTACAGCACCTGGTATTCCCAGGCGGTCTCCCATCCAAGTACTAACCAGGCCCGACCTTGCTTAGCTTCCGAGATCAGACGAGTTCGGGCGTTCTCAAGGTGGTATGGCCGTAAGCGAAATCTGCTGCCAAAATTGGGCTATTTGAAAGTATAGAGCATTAGGGTAGTAAACTATATAAAGCTTACAGCACCTGGTATTCCCAGGCGGTCTCCCATCCAAGTACTAACCAGGCCCGACCTTGCTTAGCTTCCGAGATCAGACGAGTTCGGGCGTTCTCAAGGTGGTATGGCCGTAAGCGAAATCTGCTGCCAAAATTGGGCTATTTGAAAGTATAGAGCATTAGGGTAGTAAACTATATAAAGCTTACAGCACCTGGTATTCCCAGGCGGTCTCCCATCCAAGTACTAACCAGGCCCGACCTTGCTTAGCTTCCGAGATCAGACGAGTTCGGGCGTTCTCAAGGTGGTATGGCCGTAAGCGAAATCTGCTGCCAAAATTGGGCTATTTGAAAGTATAGAGCATTAGGGTAGTAAACTATATAAAGCTTACAGCACCTGGTATTCCCAGGCGGTCTCCCATCCAAGTACTAACCAGGCCCGACCTTGCTTAGCTTCCGAGATCAGACGAGTTCGGGCGTTCTCAAGGTGGTATGGCCGTAAGCGAAATCTGCTGCCAAAATTGGGCTATTTGAAAGTATAGAGCATTAGGGTAGTAAACTATATAAAGCTTACAGCACCTGGTATTCCCAGGCGGTCTCCCATCCAAGTACTAACCAGGCCCGACCTTGCTTAGCTTCCGAGATCAGACGAGTTCGGGCGTTCTCAAGGTGGTATGGCCGTAAGCGAAATCTGCTGCCAAAATTGGGCTATTTGAAAGTATAGAGCATTAGGGTAGTAAACTATATAAAGCTTACAGCACCTGGTATTCCCAGGCGGTCTCCCATCCAAGTACTAACCAGGCCCGACCTTGCTTAGCTTCCGAGATCAGACGAGTTCGGGCGTTCTCAAGGTGGTATGGCCGTAAGCGAAATCTGCTGCCAAAATTGGGCTATTTGAAAGTATAGAGCATTAGGGTAGTAAACTATATAAAGCTTACAGCACCTGGTATTCCCAGGCGGTCTCCCATCCAAGTACTAACCAGGCCCGACCTTGCTTAGCTTCCGAGATCATACGAGTTCGGGCGTTCTCAAGGTGGTATGGCCGTAAGCGAAATCTGCTGCCAAAATTGGGCTATTTGAAAGTATAGAGCATTAGGGTAGTAAACTATATAAAGCTTACAGCACCTGGTATTCCCAGGCGGTCTCCCATCCAAGTACTAACCAGGCCCGACCTTGCTTAGCTTCCGAGATCATTCTTTTTTTTTTTTTTTTTTTTTTTTTTTTTTTATTAACAAAAAATTTTACATCACAAACATCATCATTTCAACATTACATTTTCAACAGTCTTCTATTTACACATTCTCAGAAATTAAATACAAGTTCATTCGATGCTGCTACATAAATAAATTTGCTTCCATCAACAAAGAGAGCACAGAAATCAATATCCATATGTGTATAAATCAGTCTTATATGCTGCTTTAACAAGGCTTTGAAAATACACCACACATTTCCCTTTCTTTTTTCAAAATATGCTGCATTTCTTCTCAATCTTACAGCATACCTTGCATAGCTTAGTACCATATTTAATAGATACAAGTTTTCTTTTACATTCTTTTCTCTTACCAATCCAAACAGAAAAATCTTACTCCATTCCTCGTCCCCAAAATGTGTTTTCTCCCAATTTTTCTTCACTAGTTGCTTTAACATCTCATGATACTCTTCAAGCCCTTTACATTCTACATATAAATGCATCAAAGTTTCAACCTCCCTGCCACATACATCACATTCTCTCCCAATACTTTTGTCAATTTGGTGCAGCACCTCTTTTGTATATTGTCTGTTATGCCGGAGCATGAAATCATTCTGCTCGCATTCAGTTGAATTATACCTAATATGTAAATTCTTCCACAACATCTCTGATTTTATTTCTGGATAAACCTTTCTCCAATATATTTCAGCTGTAGGCCTTTTAACTTCTTTTTTCAGCATAATCCTATAAAGCCCTTTTAAAGGCATCTTAGCTAACTCAACTTTACAATTATTCTGCTCAATATACATTTCAGGAAACTTATACTCCTTAGCTTTAACCTCTTGTCTTTCTATCAAGGCAATCCACGATTTTGGAATACTACTCTTGATTTTTCCAAAAGCATTAACAATTGTACCTTTCCACATATTTTCATTCCCTTCCATTACAATGTCCAAGATTGCCTGAGAAGGTAAAAACCCTGGAACCACTTCATACACATAGTCTTTTATCTGATATAGCCCAACCTTCATAAAACTTTTGTTTTCCAACATATGTCCCTTCTCTGTTATCTTAGGGTTCAAAAACACCGGCTGATTTAGCACTAATTCAATCGTATCACACCTATAACCCACTTGGGGCAGAAACTTAGCCCAAGCCTGAAGAACCTCTTTATAAAATTGTGGCACATTTTTTATCATAGACTCCCTTAAACACATAAACAGATTGCTTTGACTTAAAGCCCCAACTTTCTCTAAACAATCCCTCATGCAGTGTTTCCAACCATATATTTCTTTATTGTATAAATATTTCTTAACAACTTTAAGTCTTAACGCCTCCCTTCTTACATTCAAATCCATCAAATTTAAACCTCCCTCCTTCTTATCTGCTATCAGAACCTTTTTTGAAATTCTCACATTTTTCCCATTCCACAGGAAATCTGCTATAATGGAATTTGCCTCTTTTAAAACCCATTCTGGCATGTCTAGCACACTCAATGTATGAACAAATTTTGATATTAACAAAACATTGATAACAGTCACTTTCCCTTTCAATGTAAGACCTCTTAATTTCCAGTAATTCACAGTTCGCCTCATTTTTTGTAAGATTAAGGACCAGGTAATATCCCTTGCTTGAATAACCTCGACTCCCATATTCACTCCCAGAACCCTGATGTAATCTTTGACATTTTTAAAAGGGATATCAAAGTCAGATATTTTAGCTTCTCCAAATGACATAATTTCAGACTTCTCAATGTTAATCTTTGCCCCCGCTGCCCTACCATATATCTGTATATGCTCCACTATCCTATTTATACTTTCTATATCCTCCACGGTAAACGTAGTATCATCTGCATATTGATGAACCAGACTGACCCCTTCATCTGCAAAATGAATAGGCTTTAGATCTTTATCCGCTTTTATTAGGGTTGCCAGCGGCTCAACAACTATACTATATAGCAAGGCAGACAAAGGGCAACCCTGCCTTATCGATCTCTCAATATTAAACTCATCCGTTAGCACCCCATTACACTTAACTACACTATGAGCACTCATATACAACAATCTTATCCATGATCTAAATTTCTCACCAAAACCAAACTTTTCCAAAGCCTTCTCTAAAAATTGGTGCTCCACCCTGTCAAAGGCCTTGTTTAAATCCACACTTAATAAAATACCTCCTTTTCCCCTCATATAAGCTACCACATCTCTAATTGTACTTATAATGTCTGCAATATCTCGGCCCGGTATACTATAAGCCTGTGTTGGGGCAACAATACTCCCTATTACTTTTTTCAGTCTATTTGCTAGGATTTTAGCCAAAATTTTATAGTCAGTGTTTAAGAGACTGATTGGTCTGTAGTTTTCCAATCTTAACCTACTCCCTTTATTTTTAAAGAGGATAGTTAAAACCCCAGCTCCCATTGTCTTTGGCATTACCTGCTTTTCTTCCATATAATGATATAGCTCTAACAACACTGGTGCTAAAACATCTTTAAAGGCTTTATAGAACTCTCCAGTTAAGCCATCAAGCCCTGGGCTCTTATTCACGTTCAGACTAGAGATTGCCTCGTTGATTTCAAGCACAGCTATTTCACTATCACACAAAGTCCTGTCTATATCTGATAATCTGGCACTGACTGTTCTCAACACTTTTTCCACACTCTCTATATGTACCCCTTCCTTCTTAAAGAGAGTCCTATAAAAGGACTCAACCATATCTAAAATCCCTACCAGATCACTCACTTTTTTCCCTTTTTCATCTTCTAATTCAGTTATACAGTTTTTGCTCTGATTTTCCCTCTCCATGTTTGAAAAGAAGGATACACACTTCTCACCTTCCAGAGCATACTTCACCCTACTTCTTATAATGGCTCCTTTACATTTTTTAACTTCATAATCCTTCAAATCTGATTTAATTTTTAAAAAATTGGTCAAATTATGATTTGGATTTTTGTCTATCTGTTCCAACTCAAAAGAGAACCTATTTTGCATATCTTTGAGGGCTTTCCTCTCTTTGGCATTCTTTTCCTTTGCATACTTAATGCTAAGGCCTTTCATTTTCTGTTTTAAAAATTCCCATCTTTCACACACAATATCAGAATCTCGTTTCTCAGTCCATACAGATTTTATGCAATCATAGATTTTAACCCTATAGCTTTTATCATTTAACAAGCTTGCATTCAAACACCAGAGCCCCCCTCCTTTTTGCTGCATTGTTTTACCTAAATGAAATTCAAGAGCAGCATGGTCACTGTATGTAGTAAACTTATAAGCTAGATTATTAATATACTGAACCACATCCTGCTTTACCAAGCACAGATCAATTCTACTTTGTTTTAAAACATTCAGCACCACTTGTCTCCTAGAATATTCTCTTTTATCAGGGTTCTTTAATCTCCACACATCTACCATGTTTTCTCCATTCATTAGGAGTATTAAATCATTCCTTGATGCGTCTCTTTTATAACTCATATTATTTGCAGCATCTATTCTACTGTACCAAACATTGAAATCCCCCACACAGATGCAGTTGTCTGTACATAGTGTTCTTAACTGCTTAAAGAGCTCCCCCCTATCTTTTTCCCTATTTGGTGCATAAACATTAATCAGTTTGAAAACACAACTTTGATACTCAAACTCTATAATTAAAATTCTTCCCTCACTATCGGCATACACCTCCTTAACATTTTCCACAGCATTTGTTTTAAACAGACAAGCAACCCCACAAGACCTACTACTGCCATGACTCACAAAAACATGATGAGGCCACCTTTTCCTCACCTCTCCCATTTTATTGTTGTCCCAGTTAGTTTCTTGGAAACAGTATATGTCAGCTTTCACTGTTTTTATGATCTCTTCAAATTTACACATGTTGCCAAGACCATTGGCATTTAGGGATGCAACTTTTATCATGGCAGCAGTTAGTGTGAAGCTAAAAGAAAGATGAGCCTCATTTCTTTTTCTTTAGATCTCCATTTTCTCCCTTGTCATTTAGTAGTCTTTTTTTCCTTACCCTAAGGCGTTGCTGATTTTCAGTAACCAAATCTCCATACAAATCGTACTCACTATATTCTCCATCATCATCATTCACATCATCACTATTCTCATCACCATCATCATCATCACTATCACAGTCCTCATCCTCCTCCTCATCAGCATCATCATCACCATCTTTTTTAGCTCCATCTCGTTTAAAGCCAACCTCAGCAAAAGCTGGAGATTGCGGAGTCTCATTGACAACACTCGTTTTACTCACATGCCCGCTCCTTTCTTTGCTGTCCAATAAGCACTGGACTACCACTGGTCCCACTGTCTGACTGCCCGGAATGCCTCCTTCTGCTTGTACTGTGCACTCCTTCTGTCCTTGCTGCGACCGTAGGCTTTCAAAATCGTCCAAGTTCCTCATTGCGTCCTCTTGCATGGGTCTGTTTCCATCCTCACCTGTCCCAGCGGGCACGCCTGCAACCTCCATTACCCCACCGTACTGCTCCTCACTCAGCTCATGACATTCCCTGGCGTAGTGTCCTTGTTTATCGCACCTGTGGCATGTAAACTCAGGACATTCTCTCAATACATGTCCAGGCTGGATACAAAGACGACACACTTTCACTTGCTTATTGTGAATCACTCTAAAGTACTCAGCACCCTCCAAAGTTTCAAACTTGGTTGAATAAGGCAGTGATTGAACAGTCTCAGAGAACTTAACTTTGCAGAAACGTGTTCCATCTGCGATTTCAGTTCCTGGCCATTTCCTCCTCTTAATTGGTGTTGTTGCTTTGACTCCCCATCCCTTTAGCTTATCGCAAATGTCCTCATCCGTGATGTACACCGGCAAATTCATGAATGATACAACAAGCTCATCATTGCACAGATCTCTGGCCAATATTTTACAGTTTCTGATTTTAAATCCATCAATCAACCTTTCTTTTCCTTTGATGTGATTCATCGTGATCTCATACTTTTTGTCTCCTTTAAACCGACATCCATTTACTGCTCCACAAACTTCATTGATTCCTCTGAGTAATT
>CM075863.1:11831659-11836659 GCA_038021265.1 Cyprinella venusta
GGTAGTAAACTATATAAAGCTTACAGCACCTGGTATTCCCAGGCGGTCTCCCATCCAAGTACTAACCAGGCCCGACCTTGCTTAGCTTCCGAGATCAGACGAGTTCGGGCGTTCTCAAGGTGGTATGGCCGTAAGCGAAATCTGCTGCCAAAATTGGGCTATTTGAAAGTATAGAGCATTAGGGTAGTAAACTATATAAAGCTTACAGCACCTGGTATTCCCAGGCGGTCTCCCATCCAAGTACTAACCAGGCCCGACCTTGCTTAGCTTCCGAGATCAGACGAGTTCGGGCGTTCTTTTTTTTTTTTTTTTTTTTTTTTTTTTTTTATTCAATAAAATACATTAAAATACATAGTAAAACAGATTTACATTTCATATAGAAGATACAGATTTCCATCGAAGATACATATTTTCTTACACAACTTCTCTACAGTACATATCATTTACACAATATTCTCTACATCACATATCATTTACATAATTTTAGAAATTAATCTCTTCCTGGCAACTTCCACATTAAATCCTTTAAAACATCAAAGACTCTTGGGGTAAAAAATCTATAAAAAACATCCAACTTATTTTCACATTTAAAATACTCATACAATCTTTCAATATACAATTCGGTTTTTCTTTTAAAAACAATCCAAACATCCAACACGATTTTTTCCTTTTTTGCTATAATTCTTCTTTCCCATATTGCACTTTTCATTAACATCACACACAGATTAATAAACCTTTTGTTTTTACCCTTTCCTTCCATCCCAAACATCATCACTCTGTTCCATTCTACAATATTCTCTTTTAATTCCCCTCTTAACATTTTAATCAATCTTTCCCCCTTTTCCTTAAAATCATCCAATTGCCTACACTTTAAAAACAAATGTAAGAAACTTTCATCTTCCATATTACACACCTTACATGTTTCAGTTAATTCCATGTGGATCTTTTTTAAAATAATGTCAGTAAAAATTGCTCTGTGTCTGAGTAAATATTCAAAGCTCTCCAATTTTGCGTCTATCATTTTACCTGTCATATTATTCCAAATATCCTCTTCATTTAGATTTTCGTATTTCTGTAGCCAGTACTCATTGGCTTTTGGTTTCCTAAAAACCCCATCTCTAAAAAAGCAGTAAAACATTTTCACAGTACATTCCTTAAAAGCACACAGTTTTTCCCCCAACCTTACATACACGTCTTTGCCTTGTTTCTCTTCTTCCATATCTTCTATTCTTTTAATCCACTCCTTGGGTATTGATTCTTTCATTATTTCATACTTATTTTGCAGTTCTCGTTCATTAAAATCCTCTTTTGCCACCTCCATTGTATCTATTATATACTGTAATGGTAGAAATCCCTCTTTAAATTCATATAAAATATCTCTAACTCTTGTGATCCCAACATCCCACCATTTCTTAAAAAAAATCACTTTCCCCTGATTTAAAATGCTGGTGTTTAAGAATAAAGGCTGGTTTAAAATGCTCTCTCGACCTTGAGGATTAAAATTAACAATAGTTAAAAATTTCCCCCAAGCGCTCATCAATTCTCTGTAAAAATCCGGCATTCCTTTCATCATCCAATTCTTAGTTTTCATCCATAAAATACTATCTCCCAAATTAAAATTCCCACATTTATTTAAAAAATATCCCATTGTCCTTTTCCATGCTGTTTTACTTTCCTCATCTAGATACTTTTTTATCACTTTAACTCTTAAACTATTTTTTCTTTGTTCAACATCTATCAGTCCCATCCCTCCCTTTCCTACTTCTCCTATTATAGTATAGTATGCAATTCTTGGAGGTTTTCCATCCCATATAAAATCTAAAAAACATTTTTTCAGCCTTTTTTCTACCCACATCGGCATAGAAGTCACATATAAAACATACCATAGCTTTGCTACCATTAAAACATTTATAATTAAAACTTTCCCTTTTAAACTTAAAGTCCTCTGTTTCCAAAATATTAATCTTCTTTCAATTCCTCCTAGTATTTCTTCCCACATTACTTCTTCAACATGTTTTTCATCTTTCCCTATTAAGACACCTAAAATCTTTATTTCCTTTGATTCTTTAAACTTGAAATCATTTGCTAAAACACCTGCCCTTCCAAATCTCATATACAGCGTTTTCTCTTCATTTATCTTGCTCCCTGATCCCCTACAAAATGTCTGTACCACTTCCATTGCTTTTTTAACACTCTTTATATCCTTAACCATTATCGTTGTATCATCTGCATATTGAAATATTTTATCATTTTCCCCACTTTCTTCAATATCAATCCCTCTTACTGCTTTATCTCTTTTAACAGCTAACCCTAAAGGTTCTGCAGCTAGTGAATATAAAAGTGCTGATAGTGGACATCCTTGTCTTATTGACCTAGATAATTTAAAACATTCTGTCAAAAAACCGTTACATTTTACTCTTGTTATTGCTCCTTTATATAAAATTTTAATCCATTTGATAAAACTTTCCCCAAACCCATACTCACTCAAAATTTCAAATAAATACTCATGTTCTACTCTATCAAAGGCCTTTTCAAAATCTAAACTAATAACATACCCATCCTTGTTTTTTTCTTTCATATATCTTATTCTATCTATTATACTTATTGTTGTGTCTGCTATATCCTTCCCTTTCACTCCATATACTTGATTTGTTTTGATTATGTTTGGCATTACCTCTTTCAATCTGTTGGCTAAAACTTTTGTTAAAATTTTCAAATCTGCATTCAGCATTGTAATTGGTCTATAATTTTTTAAATCTACTTTTTCTCCTTTTCTTTTATATATCAACTTAATTAATCCCATCCCCATTCTCTGATTCATTTCCTCTTTCTTAAAAATCTCTTCATATACTTCTTTTAAAACGTCTGTTAAAAAATCCTTAAAAGTTATATAAAATTCATTCCCTAACCCGTCAATACCAGGGCTTTTCCTTTTATTTAATTCACTTATTGCTCTTTTTATCTCTTCCTCTCTTATATCTAGATCACACTCCCTTTTGTCATCCTCTCCTACTTTGGTTTTTATTTGTTTCAATAATTCTCGTTTTTCTTCCTCTTTTACTCCTTCTGCTTTAAATAGCTTTTCATAATATGCTTGTATTGCTTTTAGTATCTCCTCATTTGTTTCCACCATCTCTCCATCTTCCCTTTGTATTCTTTTAATTGTTTGTGACATTCCCCTTCTTCTTTCCAAGTCAAAAAAGAACTTAGTACATTTCTCTCCTTCCACTGTATACTTTGCTTTACTTCTTAATTGTGCCCCATTATATTTTTCCTCTTCGATTTCTTTCAGTTTTCCCTCCATTTCTTTAATTCTTTGTATATCCTTTTCATCCATGTTCAATTCCTTTTCTAGTTGTTCTCGTATTTCCTTTTCCTTACTCTTTTTACATCTCTGAATAATCTCACAATATTTTATGCTAAACTTTTTGATTAAATACTTCACATTTTCCCACCAAATCCTTTTGTCTTCTCTATACATTCCATTTTCTTTTTCCTTTGTTATGATTTCTTGTACACTTAAGACATAGTCTTCGTTCTTTAAAATCCCTGTATTTAAAACCCACACTCCTGGCCCTCTTTTCACTGTCTCCCAATCAATTTGCATAAACATAGGCTTGTGATCACTTAAACTTGTTTCTTCATATCTTATTTTTTCTAAAAAGCCTTCAATATTCCGTGTACATAAAATAAAATCAATTCTCGTTTTACAAATAAAATTCCCCACAATTTGTCTTCTTGAAAATTCTTTTCTCTTTTCGTTTCTTTCCCTCCATACATCAATCAATTCATTTTCCTCCATTAGCCCTTTTAACACCTTTCTTCCTGTATCTGTCTTAAAAACCATTCCTTCAGCCATGTCCAGTTTACTAAAAACAACATTAAAATCCCCCATAATAACAATTTCCTTATATTTCCTTAAAAGATCCTTTAAACCATTAAAATATTCCCTCTTCTTAATCTCCTCCGGTGGTGCATGTACATTTACTACAAGTATTTTCCTCTCTTCATATTCCATTTCAAAACTTAAACATTTCCCCTCGTTATCCTTATATACAACTTTACATTTTATATCTCTATTTTCTCTTATTAGTACTGCAACTCCTCTTCCCAGTCTATCATCAGCGTTGTTGTATAAAATCTCTCCATTCCATTTTTTCCTTATTTCACTTATATGCAAGTCTTTCCAGTTAGTCTCTTGTAACATTATCACGTCTTCTCTTTTACACATTTCCTTCACTTTTTCAAATTTTTTCATGTCCATTAAACCTCTGGCATTAAAAGTAACCATTCTTAAAATCATAAAACAAAAAAAAGTTCTTAAAAAGACAATGCTAAAATCCATCTTCTCATTTCATCTCCACAGAGTCCTTTACCCGCTCCTCTCCATCCAGACATTTTTGCTCACCTTTTAAAGTCACTCTTTTCCTCGCTCTTTCCGTGTTTGGTTTTATCTGTAATGATCTTCTCCTTTTATTTGATACAGCTACATTGTCCTCTTCATTTTCCACTTCCTTGTCCTTTTCCTCGTTCTGCTCCAGACTTACATTTATGTCCATTTGTGTCACGTTTTCTTCCTCTTGTTGTGTTTGTTCCCCCTGTTTATTGTCATCGTCCATCCTTTCAGCATCCATTATTTGACTCATCTCGTTTCCTCTGTATTCTTTTTCTTGCTCATTTTCTGTGTCTCTTTCTAGCACCTGCCCGCTCACCTGCTCCTCTTCTTCCTCCGCCTCCTCCTCCTCCTCTTGCCCCGTCCCGCATTCACATCTTGTAAGCACCTCTCGACAATCCGGGCACTTAACAGCGTTGCAGTTCCTTGCAAAGTGGCCTTTCTCGTCACATTTAAAACACTTAAAATCTGGACAGTCTTTTACCACGTGGTCCGGGCTCATGCACAATCTACAGGTCTTCACCTGATGACTATGCATCACCCTGAAGTATTGTGGTCCTTCTTCTGTTTCCAGTTTAGTGCTGTATGGTAATGACGCCACCTCCCT
>CM075863.1:11841659-11849159 GCA_038021265.1 Cyprinella venusta
TAGACCCATCCACTATCTTCACCTGGGCAAAGTCAACGTCTTCCACACTCAGTTCATACGTCATTTCTTTATTCTTTTCTGAATTACCATTCCCCTTTTCCTTATCTCTGTGCTGATTTTGTTCTTCTTTCTCATTATTTTGTCCATGCCCCTTTTCACTGGCTTTTGATTCGAGAACATTATTTTCTTCCCTCATTGTCCCTTCCAATCCAACCATAACACTCTTGATGTTTCTTATTTCTGTCCCTTCAATATCATTCTCGGCTTCCACTTTTAACTCAGTTCCCATTACATCTTTTCTTTGAGATTTTCTTTTTCTCTTTTTCACTACCCCATCCACCACAGCTTTTCCTTTCCCATTTTCTTTCCCATTTCTTGTTTTAAAGTCCCGTGGCTCAAAGTCTTTTTCTCCTTCAGTCATTTCTTGTTCCATTTCAAACATACCTTCTTCAACATTTTCTGTTCCAGTCTCTTTAGTTCCATTTTCTCCTTCACTTTCTGTCGCACAAGCACATTTCATGAACACTTCCTTGCAGTCAGGGCACTTTTCTGCTTTACAATTCCGTGCATAGTGTCCCTGCTCACAGCATTCAAAACAGATAAAGTTAGGACAGTCCTTAAAGAGATGTCCCGGCTGAAAACACATTCGGCACAATCTTACTTGTCCATCATGGATCACTCTAAAGAATTGTAAACCATCATGTGTTTCAAATTGTGTGCTATAGGGAAGTGATGTTCTGTCCTTTGGAAAACGGACTTTCACATACCTTGTGCCATCTGCAATGTTTGTTCCAGGATAAAGCCTCCTCCGTATTTTAGTCATGGGAGTGACCCCCCACGATTTCAATTTGTCCTCAATTGTCTTATCATGCAGATAAGCAGGCAGATGAAGAAAAGAAACAATATATTCTCTTCTCTCCAACCTCCTTACTTCAAAAAATTGTCCGCTGATCTCCAGACCATCCATCAAGCCATCACAGACTTCCACACTCCTCAGGGTCAGCTCATATTCCATATCCCTCCTGGGCCTTACTGCAAGTAAATTGTCCACATCCACTTTCTCCAGAATTGCCTTGATAATATCCTCAACTTTTATGTCTTTATTTCCCGTTAAATCCAACACGAGCGTTGCCTCTTTCAAAAAATCCACCTTCTTTCTGTTGTTTTGTTGTTCTCCATTCTCCTTATTAAATGCAGTCAGCTCACTTGAATGTTTATCCGTCGCATGTTGTTCAGCCATCTTCCATGTTTCTGCTGCCATTCTGTTTTCTTTACCACGTTCCAGGTCCATGGTTCAAAAGTAGGATTTCCTCCAAGCAGAAACTGCTTGGAGTTGCAAATGAATAACTTTAAACAAAATTCATTTCAAATACAAAAGAAATAATAAAATCAGCAAAAAGCATGGGAGAGCCTCTCTCTCCCTACTGCCTTGCAACACTTCCTGGAATGTACCAAGTTCGGGCGTTCTCAAGGTGGTATGGCCGTAAGCGAAATCTGCTGCCAAAATTGGGCTATTTGAAAGTATAGAGCATTAGGGTAGTAAACTATATAAAGCTTACAGCACCTGGTATTCCCAGGCGGTCTCCCATCCAAGTACTAACCAGGCCCGATCTTGCTTAGCTTCCGAGATCAGACGAGTTCGGGCGTTCTCAAGGTGGTATGGCCGTAAGCGAAATCTGCTGCCAAAATTGGGCTATTTGAAAGTATAGAGCATTAGGGTAGTAAACTATATAAAGCTTACAGCACCTGGTATTCCCAGGCGGTCCCACATCCAAGTACTAACCAGGCCCGACCTTGCTTAGCTTCCGAGATCAGACGAGTTCGGGCGTTCTCAAGGTGGTATGGCCGTAAGCGAAATCTGCTGCCAAAATTGGGCTATTTGGAAGTATAGAGCATTAGGGTAGTAAACTATATAAAGCTTACAGCACCTGGTATTCCCAGGCGGTCTCCCATCCAAGTACTAACCAGGCCCGACCTTGCTTAGCTTCCGAGATCAGACGAGTTCGGGCTTTCTCAAGGTGGTAAGGCCGTAAGCGAAATCTGCTGCCAAAATTGGGCTATTTGAAAGTATAGAGCATTAGGGTAGTAAACTATATAAAGCTGACAGCACCTGGTATTCCCAGGCGGTCTCCCATCCAAGTACTAACCAGGCCCGACCTTGCTTAGCTTCCGAGATCAGATGAGTTCGGGCGTTCTCAAGGTGGTATGGCCGTAAGCGAAATCTGCTGCCAAAATTGGGCTATTTGAAAGTATAGAGCATTAGGGTAGTAAACTATATAAAGCTTACAGCACCTGGTATTCCCAGGCGGTCTCCCATCCAAGTACTAACCAGGCCCGACCTTGCTTAGCTTCCGAGATCAGACGAGTTTGGGCGTTCTCAAGGTGGTATGGCCGTAAGCGAAATCAGCTGCCAAAATTGGGCTATTTGAAAGTATAGAGCATTAGGGTAGTAAACTATATAAAGCTTACAGCACCTGGTATTCCCAGGCGGTCTCCCATCCAAGTACTAACCAGGCCCGACCTTGCTTTGCTTCCGAGATCAGACGAGTTCGGGCGTTCTCAAGGTGGTATGGCCGTAAGCAAAATCTGCTGGCAAAATTGGGCTCTTTGAAGAAGAAGAAAAAAAGAGACCCTTTCAGGCTTTCTGAAGAAATTCAGCAGCTATTTCAGACATTTTGAAGACAAAAAGACAGATTTTATGGATTTTGGAAAGATTTCATTGACTCTTTTTTTTTTTTTTTAAACAATAAAGCTTACAGCACCTGGTATTCCCAGGCGGTCTCCCATCCAAGTACTAACAAGGCCCGACCTTGCTTAGCTTCCGAGATCAGACGAGTTCGGGCGTTCTCAAGGTGGTATGGCCGTAAGCGAAATCTGCTGCCAAAATTGGGCTATTTGAAAGTATAGAGCATTAGGGTAGTAAACTATATAAAGCTTACAGCACCTGGTATTCCCAGGCGGTCTCCCATCCAAGTACTAACCAGGCCCGACCTTGCTTTGCTTCCGAGATCAGACGAGTTCGGGCGTTCTTTTTTTTTTTTTTTTTTTTTTTATTAAAACAAGAAGTTTTACATTAAAGGCATTATAAAGTACATTTTGTAAAATGCATTTCCAATACAGAAAATACGCAATTACACTCTTCAAAATTAGTCGATAAATTTCAATACAGAAAACAAACAATTACCCTCTTCAAAATTAGTATTACATGTTAGTTCATTTCATTTTACATTGAATTCTTTCTTTACCATTCCCATAACATCAATTTTTTTACCTTCTTTTTTTTTGTTCTACATATACACTTTCAGAAAAAAACATGTATTACTTCTAAAAATCCCCAACCACACTAAACAAAACAACGAAAGAAATCTACACGTATCTTAATCGTAATCTAAATCATCTTTTTTCCTGCAACAGTCCTTCTCATCTTCTGTTTTTTTAAAACAAGCTTTAAATTCGGAATTTTCTTATTCTTTAGCACATGCCCCTTTATATTCTGTTTTTTTTAGTTCATTTTTGACAACATTTTCTCTTTCTTGGTTTCTTTGTCTTATACTAGTCACCTTTACAACTTTCACTAGGCCAAAGTTAGCAGTGAGCCATGGGTTATCACCTTGATCTTCACCGCACATTTGCTCAGTTTCATTCGTTGTTGCAATAGTCAATTCATGTGCCATTTTTCCATTCATTTCCCCCAAAAGTCCTTGTTTTATTCCCAATGATGTCTCTGTTCCTTCTTCCCTTTCTCCTTCCTCTTCATCCAGTCTCCCATCCAAGTACTAACCAGGCCCGACCTTGCTTAGCTTCCGAGATCAGACGAGTTCGGGCGTTCTCAAGGTGGTATGGCCGTAAGCGAAATCTGCTGCCAAAATTGGGCTATTTGAAAGTATAGAGCATTAGGGTAGTAAACTATATAAAGCTTACAGCACCTGGTATTCCCAGGCGGTCTCCCATCCAAGTACTAACCAGGCCCGACCTAGCTTAGCTTCCGAGATCAGACGAGTTCGGGCGTTCTCAAGGTGGTATGGCCGTAAGCGAAATATGCTGCCAAAATTGGGCTATTTGAAAGTATAGAGCATTAGGGTAGTAAACTATATAAAGCTTACAGCACCTGGTATTCCCAGGCGGTCTCCCATAGAAGTACTAACCAGGCCCGACCTTGCTTTGCTTCCGAGATCAGACGAGTTCGGGCGTTCTCAAGGTGGTATGGCCGTAAGCAAAATCTGCTGGCAAAATTGGGCTCTTTGAAGAAGAAGAAAAAAAGAGACCCTTTCAGGCTTTCTGAAGAAATTCAGCAGCTATTTCAGACATTTTGAAGACAAAAAGACAGATTTTATGGATTTTGGAAAGATTTCATTGACTCTTTTTTTTTTTTTTAAACAATAAAGCTTACAGCACCTGGTATTCCCAGGCGGTCTCCCATCCAAGTACTAACCAGGCCCGACCTTGCTTAGCTTCCGAGATCAGACGAGTTCGGGCGTTCTCAAGGTGGTATGGCCGTAAGCGAAATCTGCTGCCAAAATTGGGCTATTTGAAAGTATAGAACATTAGGGTAGTAAACTATATAAAGCTTACAGCACCTGGTATTCCCAGGCGGTCTCCCATCCAAGTACTAACCAGGCCCGACCTTGCTTAGCTTCCGAGATCAGACGAGTTCGGGCGTTCTCAAGGTGGTATGGCCGTAAGCGAAATCTGCTGCCAAAATTGGGCTATTTGAAAGTATAGAGCATTAGGGTAGTAAACTATATAAAGCTTACAGCACCTGGTATTCCCAGTCGGTCTCCCATCCAAGTACTAACCAGGCCCGACCTTGCTTAGCTTCCGAGATCAGACGAGTTCGGGCTTTCTTTTTTCTTTTTTTTTTTTTATTAAAAAAAAACATTTTTACAATAAAAACAATGCAATGTATATTACAATACAAAACATGCAATTTACATCTATTCAAAATGTTACAAGTTAGTTAGTGTCATTTTCCTTATACAGCTTTAGCCATTCCCATTACATCATTCACAATATGTCACATTTTAAAACAAAACATTTCCTAACATTTATCTTCTTTAAACAATTACTTCAATTATATACTTAATCTCTCAGTCTAAATAATATTCAACAACTCTTCTCTTTTTTTCTAAATCAGTCCTCCTTAACTTTTGTTTTTTTAGCACAAGCTTCAAATTTGGAATTTTTTTTTTGTATTTTAACACATGTCCTCCAATACTCTGATGTTTCATATCATTTCTGACCACATTTCCCTTTTCTTTGCTTCTGGATTTTATAGTAGACCCATCCACTATCTTCACCTGGGCAAAGTCAACGTCTTCCACACTCAGTTCATACGTCATTTCTTTATTCTTTTCTGAATTACCATTCCCCTTTTCCTTATCTCTGTGCTGATTTTGTTCTTCTTTCTCATTATTTTGTCCATGCCCCTTTTCACTGGCTTTTGATTCGAGAACATTATTTTCTTCCCTCATTGTCCCTTCCAATCCAACCATAACACTCTTGATGTTTCTTATTTCTGTCCCTTCAATATCATTCTCGGCTTCCACTTTTAACTCAGTTCCCATTACATCTTTTCTTTGAGATTTTCTTTTTCTCTTTTTCACTACCCCATCCACCACAGCTTTTCCTTTCCCATTTTCTTTCCCATTTCTTGTTTTAAAGTCCCGTGGCTCAAAGTCTTTTTCTCCTTGAGTCATTTCTTGTTCCATTTCAAACATACCTTCTTCAACATTTTCTGTTCCAGTCTCTTTAGTTCCATTTTCTCCTTCACTTTCTGTCGCACAAGCACATTTCATGAACACTTCCTTGCAGTCAGGGCACTTTTCTGCTTTACAATTCCGTGCATAGTGTCCCTGCTCACAGCATTCAAAACAGATAAAGTTAGGACAGTCCTTAAAGAGATGTCCCGGCTGAAAACACATTCGGCACAATCTTACTTGTCCATCATGGATCACTCTAAAGAATTGTAAACCATCATGTGTTTCAAATTGTGTGCTATAGGGAAGTGATGTTCTGTCCTTTGGAAAACGGACTTTCACATACCTTGTGCCATCTGCAATGTTTGTTCCAGGATAAAGCCTCCTCCGTATTTTAGTCATGGGAGTGACCCCCCACGATTTCAATTTGTCCTCAATTGTCTTATCATGCAGATAAGCAGGCAGATGAAGAAAAGAAACAATATATTCTCTTCTCTCCAACCTCCTTACTTCAAAAAATTGTCCGCTGATCTCCAGACCATCCATCAAGCCATCACAGACTTCCACACTCCTCAGGGTCAGCTCATATTCCATATCCCTCCTGGGCCTTACTGCAAGTAAATTGTCCACATCCACTTTCTCCAGAATTGCCTTGATAATATCCTCAACTTTTATGTCTTTATTTCCCGTTAAATCCAACACGAGCGTTGCCTCTTTCAAAAAATCCACCTTCTTTCTGTTGTTTTGTTGTTCTCCATTCTCCTTATTAAATGCAGTCAGCTCACTTGAATGTTTATCCGTCGCATGTTGTTCAGCCATCTTCCATGTTTCTGCTGCCATTCTGTTTTCTTTACCACGTTCCAGGTCCATGGTTCAAAAGTAGGATTTCCTCCAAGCAGAAACTGCTTGGAGTTGCAAATGAATAACTTTAAACAAAATTCATTTCAAATACAAAAGAAATAATAAAATCAGCAAAAAGCATGGGAGAGCCTCTCTCTCCCTACTGCCTTGCAACACTTCCTGGAATGTACCAAGTTCGGGCGTTCTCAAGGTGGTATGGCCGTAAGCGAAATCTGCTGCCAAAATTGGGCTATTTGAAAGTATAGAGCATTAGGGTAGTAAACTATATAAAGCTTACAGCACCTGGTATTCCCAGGCGGTCTCCCATCCAAGTACTAACCAGGCCCGATCTTGCTTAGCTTCCGAGATCAGACGAGTTCGGGCGTTCTCAAGGTGGTATGGCCGTAAGCGAAATCTGCTGCCAAAATTGGGCTATTTGAAAGTATAGAGCATTAGGGTAGTAAACTATATAAAGCTTACAGCACCTGGTATTCCCAGGCGGTCCCACATCCAAGTACTAACCAGGCCCGACCTTGCTTAGCTTCCGAGATCAGACGAGTTCGGGCGTTCTCAAGGTGGTATGGCCGTAAGCGAAATCTGCTGCCAAAATTGGGCTATTTGGAAGTATAGAGCATTAGGGTAGTAAACTATATAAAGCTTACAGCACCTGGTATTCCCAGGCGGTCTCCCATCCAAGTACTAACCAGGCCCGACCTTGCTTAGCTTCCGAGATCAGACGAGTTCGGGCTTTCTCAAGGTGGTAAGGCCGTAAGCGAAATCTGCTGCCAAAATTGGGCTATTTGAAAGTATAGAGCATTAGGGTAGTAAACTATATAAAGCTGACAGCACCTGGTATTCCCAGGCGGTCTCCCATCCAAGTACTAACCAGGCCCGACCTTGCTTAGCTTCCGAGATCAGATGAGTTCGGGCGTTCTCAAGGTGGTATGGCCGTAAGCGAAATCTG
>CM075863.1:11854159-11856659 GCA_038021265.1 Cyprinella venusta
AGGCATTATAAAGTACATTTTGTAAAATGCATTTCCAATAAAGAAAATACGCAATTACACTCTTCAAAATTAGTCGATAAATTTCAATACAGAAAACAAACAATTACCCTCTTCAAAATTAGTATTACATGTTAGTTCATTTCATTTTACATTGAATTCTTTCTTTACCATTCCCATAACATCAATTTTTTTACCTTCTTTTTTTTGTTCTACATATACACTTTCAGAAAAAAACATGTATTACTTCTAAAAATCCCCAACCACACTAAACAAAACAACGAAAGAAATCTACACGTATCTTAATCGTAATCTAAATCATCTTTTTTCCTGCAACAGTCCTTCTCATCTTCTGTTTTTTTAAAACAAGCTTTAAATTCGGAATTTTCTTATTCTTTAGCACATGCCCCTTTATATTCTGTTTTTTTAGTTCATTTTTGACAACATTTTCTCTTTCTTGGTTTCTTTGTCTTATACTAGTCACCTTTACAACTTTCACTAGGCCAAAGTTAGCAGTGAGCCATGGGTTATCACCTTGATCTTCACCGCACATTTGCTCAGTTTCATTCGTTGTTGCAATAGTCAATTCATGTGCCATTTTTCCATTCATTTCCCCCAAAAGTCCTTGTTTTATTCCCAATGATGTCTCTGTTCCTTCTTCCCTTTCTCCTTCCTCTTCATCCTCCTCCATTTCCTCCTGATTTTCCACATTAGTCTCTTTGTTCCCTCCATTTTCTTTCTCAGTTTCTCCAACATTTCCCAGTTCAGTTTCATTCAACATTTGCCCCCCTACATCCTCTGACTCTGAATTTTGTACTACATCCTGTTTCTCTATCCAACACTCACATCTTCCCATCACCTTTCTGCAATCCGGGCACTTTAAAGCATTACAGTCCCGCGCAAAATGTCCTTGTTCCTCACACCGGAAGCATTTGAATTCTGGGCAATCCTTAAACACGTGTCCCGGATTCATGCACAATCGACAGGTTTTAACCTGACGATCATGCATGATCCGGAAGTATTGTGTTCCTTCCTCTGTTTCAAATTTTGCGCTGTATGGTAGGGATATAATCTCTTTTGAGAATTTCACCCTTAGGTACCTCGTACCATCTGCTACTTCAGTGCCCGGATACATTCGTCTCCTGATGTCAGATATTGGTGTTACTCCCCATTTTGTTAATTTTTCTAAAATCTCAGAATCATTAATGTAAACAGGCAAATGCATAAAGGAAACCACACATTCTCTTACTTGCAGTTGTCTTATTCCACACAATTTTCCTTTTATCTTCAGCCCTTCTTCCAAGTTCTCACACTCATCTTTGTTTGTGAATGTTATTTCGTATTCCTTCCCATGTCTCGGTCTCACTGCCAGAATCTTTCCTTCTCCAATCCTTTCATTCACCGCTTTTATGATGTCCTCCGCTCCTGCATCTCTCAAATCCACAATATCCACAATCACCGTCGCCTCTCTAGCATAACACTTTTTAGAATCCATTCGTCCGTGTCCAACTCGTCGTCTTTTTTCCACTCCATTATCCGTTAGCCTTCGTTCTTCTCCTGCCGTTTCCATTTTCTTGCCTTTTAATCCGTCCATTTTCACCAGACAGCAAAACTGCTGCTGGGAGATGTTTAAACTCAGAAAAACCAACTCAAAAAAATCAAAAAACAGACTAAAACCAAAAAGAAACACATGGGAGAGCCTCTCTCTCCCAACTGCCAACTCACTTCCTGGATCGTACCAACTATCGGGCGTTCTCAAGGTGGTATGGCCGTAAGCAAAATCTGCTGGCAAAATTGGGCTCTTTGAAGGAGAAGAAAAAAAGAGACCCTTTCAGGCTTTCTGAAGAAATTCAGCAGCTATTTCAGACATTTTGAAGACAAAAAGACAGATTTTATGGATTTTGGAAAGATTTCATTGACTCTTTTTTTTTTTTTTTTCAAACAATAAAGCTTACAGCACCTGGTATTCCTAGGCGGTCTCCCATCCAAGTATTAACCAGGCCCGACCTTGCTTAGCTTCCGAGATCAGACGAGTTCGGGCGTTCTCAAGGTGGTATGGCCGTAAGCGAAATCTGCTGCCAAAATTGGGCTATTTGAAAGTATAGAGCATTAGGGTAGTAAACTATATAAAGCTTACAGCACCTGGTATTCCCAGGCGGTCTCCCATCCAAGTACTAACCAGGCCCGACCTTGCTTAGCTTCCGAGATCAGACGAGTTCGGGCGTTCTCAAGGTGGTATGGCCGTAAGCGAAATATGCTGCCAAAATTGGGCTATTTGAAAGTATAGAGCATTAGGGTAGTAAACTATATAAAGCTTACAGCACCTGGTATTCCCAGGCGGTCTCCCATAGAAGTACTAACCAGGCCCGACCTTGCTTTGCTTCCGAGATCAGACGAGTTCGGGCGTTCTCAAGGTGGTATGGCCGTAAGCAAAATCTGCTGGCAAAATTGGGCTCTTTGAAGAAGAAGAAAAAAAGAGACCCTTTCAGGCTTTCTGAAGAAA
>CM075863.1:11859159-11864159 GCA_038021265.1 Cyprinella venusta
AGCGAAATCTGCTGCCAAAATTGGGCTATTTGAAAGTATAGAGCATTAGGGTAGTAAACTATATAAAGCTTACAGCACCTGGTATTCCCAGGCGGTCTCCCATCCAAGTACTAACCAGGCCCGACCTTGCTTAGCTTCCGAGATCAGACGAGTTCGGGCTTTCTCAAGGTGGTAAGGCCGTAAGCGAAATCTGCTGCCAAAATTGGGCTATTTGAAAGTATAGAGCATTAGGGTAGTAAACTATATAAAGCTTACAGCACCTGGTATTCCCAGGCGGTCTCCCATCCAAGTACTAACCAGGCCCGACCTTGCTTAGCTTCCGAGATCAGACGAGTTCGGGCGTTCTCAAGGTGGTATGGCCGTAAGCAAAATCTGCTGCCAAAATTGGGCTATTTGAAAGTATAGAGCATTAGGGTAGTAAACTATATAAAGCTTACAGCACCTGGTATTCCCAGGCGGTCTCCCATCCAAGTACTAACCAGGCCCGACCTTGCTTAGCTTCCGAGATCAGACGAGTTCGGGCGTTCTTTTTTTTTTTTTTTTTTTTTTATTAAAACAAGAAGTTTTACATTAAAAGCATTATAAAGTACATTTTGTAAAATGCATTTCCAATACAGAAAATACGCAATTACACTCTGCAAAATTAGTCGATAAATTTCAATACAGAAAACAAACAATTACCTCTTCAAAATTAGTATTACATGTTAGTTCATTTCATTTTACATTGAATTCTTTCTTTACCATTCCCATAACATTCAATTTTTTACCTTCTTTTTTTGTTCTACATATACACTTTCAGAAAAAAACATGTATTACTTCTAAAAATCCCCAACCACACTAAACAAAACAACGAAAGAAATCTACACGTATCTTAATCGTAATCTAAATCATCTTTTTCCCTGCAACAGTCCTTCTCATCTTCTGTTTTTTTAAAACAAGCTTTAAATTCGGAATTTTCTTATTCTTTAGCACATGCCCCTTTATATTCTGTTTTTTTAGTTCATTTTTGACAACATTTTCTCTTTCTTGGTTTCTTTGTCTTATACTAGTCACCTTTACAACTTTCACTAGGCCAAAGTTAGCAGTGAGCCATGGGTTATCACCTTGATCTTCACCGCACATTTGCTCAGTTTCATTCGTTGTTGCAATAGTCAATTCATGTGCCATTTTTCCATTCATTTCCCCCAAAAGTCCTTGTTTTATTCCCAATGATGTCTCTGTTCCTTCTTCCCTTTCTCCTTCCTCTTCATCCTCCTCCATTTCCTCCTGATTTTCCACATTAGTCTCTTTGTTCCCTCCATTTTCTTTCTCAGTTTCTCCAACATTTCCCAGTTCAGTTTCATTCAACATTTGCCCCCCTACATCCTCTGACTCTGAATTTTGTACTACATCCTGTTTCTCTATCCAACACTCACATCTTCCCATCACCTTTCTGCAATCCGGGCACTTTAAAGCATTACAGTCCCGCGCAAAATGTCCTTGTTCCTCACACCGGAAGCATTTGAATTCTGGGCAATCCTTAAACACGTGTCCCGGATTCATGCACAATCGACAGGTTTTAACCTGACGATCATGCATGATCCGGAAGTATTGTGTTCCTTCCTCTGTTTCAAATTTTGCGCTGTATGGTAGGGATATAATCTCTTTTGAGAATTTCACCCTTAGGTACCTCGTACCATCTGCTATTTCAGTGCCCGGATACATTCGTCTCCTGATGTCAGATATTGGTGTTACTCCCCATTTTGTTAATTTTTCTAAAATCTCAGAATCATTAATGTAAACAGGCAAATGCATAAAGGAAACCACACATTCTCTTACTTGCAGTTGTCTTATTCCACACAATTTTCCTTTTATCTTCAGCCCTTCTTCCAAGTTCTCACACTCATCTTTGTTTGTGAATGTTATTTCGTATTCCTTCCCATGTCTCGGTCTCACTGCCAGAATCTTTCCTTCTCCAATCCTTTCATTCACCGCTTTTATGATGTCCTCCGCTCCTGCATCTCTCAAATCCACAATATCCACAATCACCATCGCCTCTCTAGCATAACACTTTTTAGAATCCATTCGTCCGTGTCCAACTCGTCGTCTTTTTTCCACTCCATTATCCGTTAGCCTTCGTTCTTCTCCTGCCGTTTCCATTTTCTTGCCTTTTAATCCGTCCATTTTCACCAGACAGCAAAACTGCTGCTGGGAGATGTTTAAACTCAGAAAAACCAACTCAAAAAATCAAAAAACAGACTAAAACCAAAAAGAAACACATGGGAGAGCCTCTCTCTCCCAACTGCCAACTCACTTCCTGGATCGTACCAACTATCGGGCGTTCTCAAGGTGGTATGGCCGTAAGCGAAATCAGCTGCCAAAATTGGGCTATTTGAAAGTATAGAGCATTAGGGTAGTAAACTATATAAAGCTTACAGCACCTGGTATTCCCAGGCGGTCTCCCATCCAAGTACTAACCAGGCCCGACCTTGCTTTGCTTCCGAGATCAGACGAGTTCGGGCGTTCTCAAGGTGGTATGGCCGTAAGCAAAATCTGCTGGCAAAATTGGGCTCTTTGAAGAAGAAGAAAAAAAGAGACCCTTTCAGGCTTTCTGAAGAAATTCAGCAGCTATTTCAGACATTTTGAAGACAAAAAGACAGATTTTATGGATTTTGGAAAGATTTCATTGACTCTTTTTTTTTTTTTTTTAAACAATAAAGCTTACAGCACCTGGTATTCCCAGGCGGTCTCCCATCCAAGTACTAACCAAGCCCGACCTTGCTTAGCTTCCGAGATCAGACGAGTTCGGGCGTTCTCAAGGTGGTATGGCCGTAAGCGAAATCTGCTGCCAAAATTGGGCTATTTGAAAGTATAGAGCATTAGGGTAGTAAACTATATAAAGCTTACAGCACCTGGTATTCCCAGGCGGTCTCCCATCCAAGTACTAACCAGGCCCAACCTTGCTTAGCTTCCGAGATCAGACAAGTTCGGGCGTTCTCAAGGTGGTATGGCCGTAAGCGAAATCTGCTGCCAAAATTGGGCTATTTGAAAGTATAGAGCATTAGGGTAGTAAACTATATAAAGCTTACAGCACCTGGTATTCCCAGGCGGTCTCCCATCCAAGTACTAACCAGGCCCGACCTTGCTTAGCTTCCGAGATCAGACGAGTTCGGGCGTTCTCAAGGTGGCATGGCCGTAAGCGAAATCTGCTGCCAAAATTGGGCTATTTGAAAGTATAGAGCATTAGGGTAGTAAACTATATAAAGCTTACAGCACCTGGTATTCCCAGGCGGTCTCCCATCCAAGTACTAACCAGGCCCGACCTTGCTTAGCTTCCGAGATCAGACGAGTTCGGGCATTCTCAAGGTGGTATGGCCGTAAGCGAAATCTGCTGCCAAAATTGGGCTATTTGAAAGTATAGAGCATTAGGGTAGTAAACTATATAAAGCTTACAGCACCTGGTATTCCCAGGCGGTCTCCCATCCAAGTACTAACCAGGCCCGACCTTGCTTAGCTTCCGAGATCAGACGAGTTCGGGCGTTCTCAAGGTGGTATGGCCGTAAGCGAAATCTGCTGCCAAAATTGGGCTATTTGAAAGTATAGAGCATTAGGGTAGTAAACTATATAAAGCTTACAGCACCTGGTATTCCCAGGCGGTCTCCCATCCAAGTACTAACCAGGCCCGACCTTGCTTAGCTTCCGAGATCAGACGAGTTCGGGCGTTCTCAAGGTGGTATGGCCGTAAGCGAAATCAGCTGCCAAAATTGGGCTATTTGAAAGTATAGAGCATTAGGGTAGTAAACTATATAAAGCTTACAGCACCTGGTATTCCCAGGCGGTCTCCCATCCAAGTACTAACCAGGCCCGACCTTGCTTTGCTTCCGAGATCAGACGAGTTCGGGCGTTCTTTTTTTTTTTTTTTTTTTTATTAAAACAAGAAGTTTTACATTAAAGGCATTATAAAGTACATTTTGTAAAATGCATTTCCAATAAAGAAAATACGCAATTACACTCTTCAAAATTAGTCGATAAATTTCAATACAGAAAACAAACAATTACCCTCTTCAAAATTAGTATTACATGTTAGTTCATTTCATTTTACATTGAATTCTTTCTTTACCATTCCCATAACATCAATTTTTTTACCTTCTTTTTTTTGTTCTACATATACACTTTCAGAAAAAAACATGTATTACTTCTAAAAATCCCCAACCACACTAAACAAAACAACGAAAGAAATCTACACGTATCTTAATCGTAATCTAAATCATCTTTTTTCCTGCAACAGTCCTTCTCATCTTCTGTTTTTTTAAAACAAGCTTTAAATTCGGAATTTTCTTATTCTTTAGCACATGCCCCTTTATATTCTGTTTTTTTAGTTCATTTTTGACAACATTTTCTCTTTCTTGGTTTCTTTGTCTTATACTAGTCACCTTTACAACTTTCACTAGGCCAAAGTTAGCAGTGAGCCATGGGTTATCACCTTGATCTTCACCGCACATTTGCTCAGTTTCATTCGTTGTTGCAATAGTCAATTCATGTGCCATTTTTCCATTCATTTCCCCCAAAAGTCCTTGTTTTATTCCCAATGATGTCTCTGTTCCTTCTTCCCTTTCTCCTTCCTCTTCATCCTCCTCCATTTCCTCCTGATTTTCCACATTAGTCTCTTTGTTCCCTCCATTTTCTTTCTCAGTTTCTCCAACATTTCCCAGTTCAGTTTCATTCAACATTTGCCCCCCTACATCCTCTGACTCTGAATTTTGTACTACATCCTGTTTCTCTATCCAACACTCACATCTTCCCATCACCTTTCTGCAATCCGGGCACTTTAAAGCATTACAGTCCCGCGCAAAATGTCCTTGTTCCTCACACCGGAAGCATTTGAATTCTGGGCAATCCTTAAACACGTGTCCCGGATTCATGCACAATCGACAGGTTTTAACCTGACGATCATGCATGATCCGGAAGTATTGTGTTCCTTCCTCTGTTTCAAATTTTGCGCTGTATGGTAGGGATATAAT
>CM075863.1:11869159-11874159 GCA_038021265.1 Cyprinella venusta
GGATTCATGCACAATCGACAGGTTTTAACCTGACGATCATGCATGATCCGGAAGTATTGTGTTCCTTCCTCTGTTTCAAATTTTGCGCTGTATGGTAGGGATATAATCTCTTTTGAGAATTTCACCCTTAGGTACCTCGTACCATCTGCTATTTCAGTGCCCGGATACATTCGTCTCCTGATGTCAGATATTGGTGTTACTCCCCATTTTGTTAATTTTTCTAAAATCTCAGAATCATTAATGTAAACAGGCAAATGCATAAAGGAAACCACACATTCTCTTACTTGCAGTTGTCTTATTCCACACAATTTTCCTTTTATCTTCAGCCCTTCTTCCAAGTTCTCACACTCATCTTTGTTTGTGAATGTTATTTCGTATTCCTTCCCATGTCTCGGTCTCACTGCCAGAATCTTTCCTTCTCCAATCCTTTCATTCACCGCTTTTATGATGTCCTCCGCTCCTGCATCTCTCAAATCCACAATATCCACAATCACCATCGCCTCTCTAGCATAACACTTTTTAGAATCCATTCGTCCGTGTCCAACTCGTCGTCTTTTTTCCACTCCATTATCCGTTAGCCTTCGTTCTTCTCCTGCCGTTTCCATTTTCTTGCCTTTTAATCCGTCCATTTTCACCAGACAGCAAAACTGCTGCTGGGAGATGTTTAAACTCAGAAAAACCAACTCAAAAAATCAAAAAACAGACTAAAACCAAAAAGAAACACATGGGAGAGCCTCTCTCTCCCAACTGCCAACTCACTTCCTGGATCGTACCAACTATCGGGCGTTCTCAAGGTGGTATGGCCGTAAGCGAAATCAGCTGCCAAAATTGGGCTATTTGAAAGTATAGAGCATTAGGGTAGTAAACTATATAAAGCTTACAGCACCTGGTATTCCCAGGCGGTCTCCCATCCAAGTACTAACCAGGCCCGACCTTGCTTTGCTTCCGAGATCAGACGAGTTCGGGCGTTCTCAAGGTGGTATGGCCGTAAGCAAAATCTGCTGGCAAAATTGGGCTCTTTGAAGAAGAAGAAAAAAAGAGACCCTTTCAGGCTTTCTGAAGAAATTCAGCAGCTATTTCAGACATTTTGAAGACAAAAAGACAGATTTTATGGATTTTGGAAAGATTTCATTGACTCTTTTTTTTTTTTTTAAACAATAAAGCTTACAGCACCTGGTATTCCCAGGCGGTCTCCCATCCAAGTACTAACCAGGCCCGACCTTGCTTAGCTTCCGAGATCAGACGAGTTCGGGCGTTCTCAAGGTGGTATGGCCGTAAGCGAAATCTGCTGCCAAAATTGGGCTATTTGAAAGTATAGAGCATTAGGGTAGTAAACTATATAAAGCTTACAGCACCTGGTATTCCCAGGCGGTCTCCCATCCAAGTACTAACCAGGCCCAACCTTGCTTAGCTTCCGAGATCAGACAAGTTCGGGCGTTCTCAAGGTGGTATGGCCGTAAGCGAAATCTGCTGCCAAAATTGGGCTATTTGAAAGTATAGAGCATTAGGGTAGTAAACTATATAAAGCTTACAGCACCTGGTATTCCCAGGCGGTCTCCCATCCAAGTACTAACCAGGCCCGACCTTGCTTAGCTTCCGAGATCAGACGAGTTCGGGCGTTCTCAAGGTGGCATGGCCGTAAGCGAAATCTGCTGCCAAAATTGGGCTATTTGAAAGTATAGAGCATTAGGGTAGTAAACTATATAAAGCTTACAGCACCTGGTATTCCCAGGCGGTCTCCCATCCAAGTACTAACCAGGCCCGACCTTGCTTAGCTTCCGAGATCAGACGAGTTCGGGCATTCTCAAGGTGGTATGGCCGTAAGCGAAATCTGCTGCCAAAATTGGGCTATTTGAAAGTATAGAGCATTAGGGTAGTAAACTATATAAAGCTTACAGCACCTGGTATTCCCAGGCGGTCTCCCATCCAAGTACTAACCAGGCCCGACCTTGCTTAGCTTCCGAGATCAGACGAGTTCGGGCGTTCTCAAGGTGGTATGGCCGTAAGCGAAATCTGCTGCCAAAATTGGGCTATTTGAAAGTATAGAGCATTAGGGTAGTAAACTATATAAAGCTTACAGCACCTGGTATTCCCAGGCGGTCTCCCATCCAAGTACTAACCAGGCCCGACCTTGCTTAGCTTCCGAGATCAGACGAGTTCGGGCGTTCTCAAGGTGGTATGGCCGTAAGCGAAATCAGCTGCCAAAATTGGGCTATTTGAAAGTATAGAGCATTAGGGTAGTAAACTATATAAAGCTTACAGCACCTGGTATTCCCAGGCGGTCTCCCATCCAAGTACTAACCAGGCCCGACCTTGCTTTGCTTCCGAGATCAGACGAGTTCGGGCGTTCTTTTTTTTTTTTTTTTTTTTATTAAAACAAGAAGTTTTACATTAAAGGCATTATAAAGTACATTTTGTAAAATGCATTTCCAATAAAGAAAATACGCAATTACACTCTTCAAAATTAGTCGATAAATTTCAATACAGAAAACAAACAATTACCCTCTTCAAAATTAGTATTACATGTTAGTTCATTTCATTTTACATTGAATTCTTTCTTTACCATTCCCATAACATCAATTTTTTTACCTTCTTTTTTTTGTTCTACATATACACTTTCAGAAAAAAACATGTATTACTTCTAAAAATCCCCAACCACACTAAACAAAACAACGAAAGAAATCTACACGTATCTTAATCGTAATCTAAATCATCTTTTTTCCTGCAACAGTCCTTCTCATCTTCTGTTTTTTTAAAACAAGCTTTAAATTCGGAATTTTCTTATTCTTTAGCACATGCCCCTTTATATTCTGTTTTTTTAGTTCATTTTTGACAACATTTTCTCTTTCTTGGTTTCTTTGTCTTATACTAGTCACCTTTACAACTTTCACTAGGCCAAAGTTAGCAGTGAGCCATGGGTTATCACCTTGATCTTCACCGCACATTTGCTCAGTTTCATTCGTTGTTGCAATAGTCAATTCATGTGCCATTTTTCCATTCATTTCCCCCAAAAGTCCTTGTTTTATTCCCAATGATGTCTCTGTTCCTTCTTCCCTTTCTCCTTCCTCTTCATCCTCCTCCATTTCCTCCTGATTTTCCACATTAGTCTCTTTGTTCCCTCCATTTTCTTTCTCAGTTTCTCCAACATTTCCCAGTTCAGTTTCATTCAACATTTGCCCCCCTACATCCTCTGACTCTGAATTTTGTACTACATCCTGTTTCTCTATCCAACACTCACATCTTCCCATCACCTTTCTGCAATCCGGGCACTTTAAAGCATTACAGTCCCGCGCAAAATGTCCTTGTTCCTCACACCGGAAGCATTTGAATTCTGGGCAATCCTTAAACACGTGTCCCGGATTCATGCACAATCGACAGGTTTTAACCTGACGATCATGCATGATCCGGAAGTATTGTGTTCCTTCCTCTGTTTCAAATTTTGCGCTGTATGGTAGGGATATAATCTCTTTTGAGAATTTCACCCTTAGGTACCTCGTACCATCTGCTACTTCAGTGCCCGGATACATTCGTCTCCTGATGTCAGATATTGGTGTTACTCCCCATTTTGTTAATTTTTCTAAAATCTCAGAATCATTAATGTAAACAGGCAAATGCATAAAGGAAACCACACATTCTCTTACTTGCAGTTGTCTTATTCCACACAATTTTCCTTTTATCTTCAGCCCTTCTTCCAAGTTCTCACACTCATCTTTGTTTGTGAATGTTATTTCGTATTCCTTCCCATGTCTCGGTCTCACTGCCAGAATCTTTCCTTCTCCAATCCTTTCATTCACCGCTTTTATGATGTCCTCCGCTCCTGCATCTCTCAAATCCACAATATCCACAATCACCGTCGCCTCTCTAGCATAACACTTTTTAGAATCCATTCGTCCGTGTCCAACTCGTCGTCTTTTTTCCACTCCATTATCCGTTAGCCTTCGTTCTTCTCCTGCCGTTTCCATTTTCTTGCCTTTTAATCCGTCCATTTTCACCAGACAGCAAAACTGCTGCTGGGAGATGTTTAAACTCAGAAAAACCAACTCAAAAAAATCAAAAAACAGACTAAAACCAAAAAGAAACACATGGGAGAGCCTCTCTCTCCCAACTGCCAACTCACTTCCTGGATCGTACCAACTATCGGGCGTTCTCAAGGTGGTATGGCCGTAAGCAAAATCTGCTGGCAAAATTGGGCTCTTTGAAGGAGAAGAAAAAAAGAGACCCTTTCAGGCTTTCTGAAGAAATTCAGCAGCTATTTCAGACATTTTGAAGACAAAAAGACAGATTTTATGGATTTTGGAAAGATTTCATTGACTCTTTTTTTTTTTTTTTTCAAACAATAAAGCTTACAGCACCTGGTATTCCTAGGCGGTCTCCCATCCAAGTATTAACCAGGCCCGACCTTGCTTAGCTTCCGAGATCAGACGAGTTCGGGCGTTCTCAAGGTGGTATGGCCGTAAGCGAAATCTGCTGCCAAAATTGGGCTATTTGAAAGTATAGAGCATTAGGGTAGTAAACTATATAAAGCTTACAGCACCTGGTATTCCCAGGCGGTCTCCCATCCAAGTACTAACCAGGCCCGACCTTGCTTAGCTTCCGAGATCAGACGAGTTCGGGCGTTCTCAAGGTGGTATGGCCGTAAGCGAAATATGCTGCCAAAATTGGGCTATTTGAAAGTATAGAGCATTAGGGTAGTAAACTATATAAAGCTTACAGCACCTGGTATTCCCAGGCGGTCTCCCATAGAAGTACTAACCAGGCCCGACCTTGCTTTGCTTCCGAGATCAGACGAGTTCGGGCGTTCTCAAGGTGGTATGGCCGTAAGCAAAATCTGCTGGCAAAATTGGGCTCTTTGAAGAAGAAGAAAAAAAGAGACCCTTTCAGGCTTTCTGAAGAAATTCAGCAGCTATTTCAGACATTTTGAAGACAAAAAGACAGATTTTATGGATTTTGGAAAGATTTAATTGACTCTTTTTTTTTTTTTAAACAACAAAGCTTACAGC
>CM075863.1:11876659-11881659 GCA_038021265.1 Cyprinella venusta
CAAGTACTAACCAGGCCCGACCTTGCTTAGCTTCCGAGATCAGACGAGTTCGGGCTTTCTCAAGGTGGTAAGGCCGTAAGCGAAATCTGCTGCCAAAATTGGGCTATTTGAAAGTATAGAGCATTAGGGTAGTAAACTATATAAAGCTTACAGCACCTGGTATTCCCAGGCGGTCTCCCATCCAAGTACTAACCAGGCCCGACCTTGCTTAGCTTCCGAGATCAGACGAGTTCGGGCGTTCTCAAGGTGGTATGGCCGTAAGCAAAATCTGCTGCCAAAATTGGGCTATTTGAAAGTATAGAGCATTAGGGTAGTAAACTATATAAAGCTTACAGCACCTGGTATTCCCAGGCGGTCTCCCATCCAAGTACTAACCAGGCCCGACCTTGCTTAGCTTCCGAGATCAGACGAGTTCGGGCGTTCTTTTTTTTTTTTTTTTTTTTTTATTAAAACAAGAAGTTTTACATTAAAAGCATTATAAAGTACATTTTGTAAAATGCATTTCCAATACAGAAAATACGCAATTACACTCTGCAAAATTAGTCGATAAATTTCAATACAGAAAACAAACAATTACCTCTTCAAAATTAGTATTACATGTTAGTTCATTTCATTTTACATTGAATTCTTTCTTTACCATTCCCATAACATTCAATTTTTTACCTTCTTTTTTTGTTCTACATATACACTTTCAGAAAAAAACATGTATTACTTCTAAAAATCCCCAACCACACTAAACAAAACAACGAAAGAAATCTACACGTATCTTAATCGTAATCTAAATCATCTTTTTCCCTGCAACAGTCCTTCTCATCTTCTGTTTTTTTAAAACAAGCTTTAAATTCGGAATTTTCTTATTCTTTAGCACATGCCCCTTTATATTCTGTTTTTTTAGTTCATTTTTGACAACATTTTCTCTTTCTTGGTTTCTTTGTCTTATACTAGTCACCTTTACAACTTTCACTAGGCCAAAGTTAGCAGTGAGCCATGGGTTATCACCTTGATCTTCACCGCACATTTGCTCAGTTTCATTCGTTGTTGCAATAGTCAATTCATGTGCCATTTTTCCATTCATTTCCCCCAAAAGTCCTTGTTTTATTCCCAATGATGTCTCTGTTCCTTCTTCCCTTTCTCCTTCCTCTTCATCCTCCTCCATTTCCTCCTGATTTTCCACATTAGTCTCTTTGTTCCCTCCATTTTCTTTCTCAGTTTCTCCAACATTTCCCAGTTCAGTTTCATTCAACATTTGCCCCCCTACATCCTCTGACTCTGAATTTTGTACTACATCCTGTTTCTCTATCCAACACTCACATCTTCCCATCACCTTTCTGCAATCCGGGCACTTTAAAGCATTACAGTCCCGCGCAAAATGTCCTTGTTCCTCACACCGGAAGCATTTGAATTCTGGGCAATCCTTAAACACGTGTCCCGGATTCATGCACAATCGACAGGTTTTAACCTGACGATCATGCATGATCCGGAAGTATTGTGTTCCTTCCTCTGTTTCAAATTTTGCGCTGTATGGTAGGGATATAATCTCTTTTGAGAATTTCACCCTTAGGTACCTCGTACCATCTGCTATTTCAGTGCCCGGATACATTCGTCTCCTGATGTCAGATATTGGTGTTACTCCCCATTTTGTTAATTTTTCTAAAATCTCAGAATCATTAATGTAAACAGGCAAATGCATAAAGGAAACCACACATTCTCTTACTTGCAGTTGTCTTATTCCACACAATTTTCCTTTTATCTTCAGCCCTTCTTCCAAGTTCTCACACTCATCTTTGTTTGTGAATGTTATTTCGTATTCCTTCCCATGTCTCGGTCTCACTGCCAGAATCTTTCCTTCTCCAATCCTTTCATTCACCGCTTTTATGATGTCCTCCGCTCCTGCATCTCTCAAATCCACAATATCCACAATCACCATCGCCTCTCTAGCATAACACTTTTTAGAATCCATTCGTCCGTGTCCAACTCGTCGTCTTTTTTCCACTCCATTATCCGTTAGCCTTCGTTCTTCTCCTGCCGTTTCCATTTTCTTGCCTTTTAATCCGTCCATTTTCACCAGACAGCAAAACTGCTGCTGGGAGATGTTTAAACTCAGAAAAACCAACTCAAAAAATCAAAAAACAGACTAAAACCAAAAAGAAACACATGGGAGAGCCTCTCTCTCCCAACTGCCAACTCACTTCCTGGATCGTACCAACTATCGGGCGTTCTCAAGGTGGTATGGCCGTAAGCGAAATCAGCTGCCAAAATTGGGCTATTTGAAAGTATAGAGCATTAGGGTAGTAAACTATATAAAGCTTACAGCACCTGGTATTCCCAGGCGGTCTCCCATCCAAGTACTAACCAGGCCCGACCTTGCTTTGCTTCCGAGATCAGACGAGTTCGGGCGTTCTCAAGGTGGTATGGCCGTAAGCAAAATCTGCTGGCAAAATTGGGCTCTTTGAAGAAGAAGAAAAAAAGAGACCCTTTCAGGCTTTCTGAAGAAATTCAGCAGCTATTTCAGACATTTTGAAGACAAAAAGACAGATTTTATGGATTTTGGAAAGATTTCATTGACTCTTTTTTTTTTTTTTTTAAACAATAAAGCTTACAGCACCTGGTATTCCCAGGCGGTCTCCCATCCAAGTACTAACCAAGCCCGACCTTGCTTAGCTTCCGAGATCAGACGAGTTCGGGCGTTCTCAAGGTGGTATGGCCGTAAGCGAAATCTGCTGCCAAAATTGGGCTATTTGAAAGTATAGAGCATTAGGGTAGTAAACTATATAAAGCTTACAGCACCTGGTATTCCCAGGCGGTCTCCCATCCAAGTACTAACCAGGCCCAACCTTGCTTAGCTTCCGAGATCAGACAAGTTCGGGCGTTCTCAAGGTGGTATGGCCGTAAGCGAAATCTGCTGCCAAAATTGGGCTATTTGAAAGTATAGAGCATTAGGGTAGTAAACTATATAAAGCTTACAGCACCTGGTATTCCCAGGCGGTCTCCCATCCAAGTACTAACCAGGCCCGACCTTGCTTAGCTTCCGAGATCAGACGAGTTCGGGCGTTCTCAAGGTGGCATGGCCGTAAGCGAAATCTGCTGCCAAAATTGGGCTATTTGAAAGTATAGAGCATTAGGGTAGTAAACTATATAAAGCTTACAGCACCTGGTATTCCCAGGCGGTCTCCCATCCAAGTACTAACCAGGCCCGACCTTGCTTAGCTTCCGAGATCAGACGAGTTCGGGCATTCTCAAGGTGGTATGGCCGTAAGCGAAATCTGCTGCCAAAATTGGGCTATTTGAAAGTATAGAGCATTAGGGTAGTAAACTATATAAAGCTTACAGCACCTGGTATTCCCAGGCGGTCTCCCATCCAAGTACTAACCAGGCCCGACCTTGCTTAGCTTCCGAGATCAGACGAGTTCGGGCGTTCTCAAGGTGGTATGGCCGTAAGCGAAATCTGCTGCCAAAATTGGGCTATTTGAAAGTATAGAGCATTAGGGTAGTAAACTATATAAAGCTTACAGCACCTGGTATTCCCAGGCGGTCTCCCATCCAAGTACTAACCAGGCCCGACCTTGCTTAGCTTCCGAGATCAGACGAGTTCGGGCGTTCTCAAGGTGGTATGGCCGTAAGCGAAATCAGCTGCCAAAATTGGGCTATTTGAAAGTATAGAGCATTAGGGTAGTAAACTATATAAAGCTTACAGCACCTGGTATTCCCAGGCGGTCTCCCATCCAAGTACTAACCAGGCCCGACCTTGCTTTGCTTCCGAGATCAGACGAGTTCGGGCGTTCTTTTTTTTTTTTTTTTTTTTATTAAAACAAGAAGTTTTACATTAAAGGCATTATAAAGTACATTTTGTAAAATGCATTTCCAATAAAGAAAATACGCAATTACACTCTTCAAAATTAGTCGATAAATTTCAATACAGAAAACAAACAATTACCCTCTTCAAAATTAGTATTACATGTTAGTTCATTTCATTTTACATTGAATTCTTTCTTTACCATTCCCATAACATCAATTTTTTTACCTTCTTTTTTTTGTTCTACATATACACTTTCAGAAAAAAACATGTATTACTTCTAAAAATCCCCAACCACACTAAACAAAACAACGAAAGAAATCTACACGTATCTTAATCGTAATCTAAATCATCTTTTTTCCTGCAACAGTCCTTCTCATCTTCTGTTTTTTTAAAACAAGCTTTAAATTCGGAATTTTCTTATTCTTTAGCACATGCCCCTTTATATTCTGTTTTTTTAGTTCATTTTTGACAACATTTTCTCTTTCTTGGTTTCTTTGTCTTATACTAGTCACCTTTACAACTTTCACTAGGCCAAAGTTAGCAGTGAGCCATGGGTTATCACCTTGATCTTCACCGCACATTTGCTCAGTTTCATTCGTTGTTGCAATAGTCAATTCATGTGCCATTTTTCCATTCATTTCCCCCAAAAGTCCTTGTTTTATTCCCAATGATGTCTCTGTTCCTTCTTCCCTTTCTCCTTCCTCTTCATCCTCCTCCATTTCCTCCTGATTTTCCACATTAGTCTCTTTGTTCCCTCCATTTTCTTTCTCAGTTTCTCCAACATTTCCCAGTTCAGTTTCATTCAACATTTGCCCCCCTACATCCTCTGACTCTGAATTTTGTACTACATCCTGTTTCTCTATCCAACACTCACATCTTCCCATCACCTTTCTGCAATCCGGGCACTTTAAAGCATTACAGTCCCGCGCAAAATGTCCTTGTTCCTCACACCGGAAGCATTTGAATTCTGGGCAATCCTTAAACACGTGTCCCGGATTCATGCACAATCGACAGGTTTTAACCTGACGATCATGCATGATCCGGAAGTATTGTGTTCCTTCCTCTGTTTCAAATTTTGCGCTGTATGGTAGGGATATAATCTCTTTTGAGAATTTCACCCTTAGGTACCTCGTACCATCTGCTACTTCAGTGCCCGGATACATTCGTCTCCTGATGTCAGATATTGGTGTTACTCCCCATTTTG
>CM075863.1:11886659-11889159 GCA_038021265.1 Cyprinella venusta
ATTCATTTCCCCCAAAAGTCCTTGTTTTATTCCCAATGATGTCTCTGTTCCTTCTTCCCTTTCTCCTTCCTCTTCATCCTCCTCCATTTCCTCCTGATTTTCCACATTAGTCTCTTTGTTCCCTCCATTTTCTTTCTCAGTTTCTCCAACATTTCCCAGTTCAGTTTCATTCAACATTTGCCCCCCTACATCCTCTGACTCTGAATTTTGTACTACATCCTGTTTCTCTATCCAACACTCACATCTTCCCATCACCTTTCTGCAATCCGGGCACTTTAAAGCATTACAGTCCCGCGCAAAATGTCCTTGTTCCTCACACCGGAAGCATTTGAATTCTGGGCAATCCTTAAACACGTGTCCCGGATTCATGCACAATCGACAGGTTTTAACCTGACGATCATGCATGATCCGGAAGTATTGTGTTCCTTCCTCTGTTTCAAATTTTGCGCTGTATGGTAGGGATATAATCTCTTTTGAGAATTTCACCCTTAGGTACCTCGTACCATCTGCTATTTCAGTGCCCGGATACATTCGTCTCCTGATGTCAGATATTGGTGTTACTCCCCATTTTGTTAATTTTTCTAAAATCTCAGAATCATTAATGTAAACAGGCAAATGCATAAAGGAAACCACACATTCTCTTACTTGCAGTTGTCTTATTCCACACAATTTTCCTTTTATCTTCAGCCCTTCTTCCAAGTTCTCACACTCATCTTTGTTTGTGAATGTTATTTCGTATTCCTTCCCATGTCTCGGTCTCACTGCCAGAATCTTTCCTTCTCCAATCCTTTCATTCACCGCTTTTATGATGTCCTCCGCTCCTGCATCTCTCAAATCCACAATATCCACAATCACCATCGCCTCTCTAGCATAACACTTTTTAGAATCCATTCGTCCGTGTCCAACTCGTCGTCTTTTTTCCACTCCATTATCCGTTAGCCTTCGTTCTTCTCCTGCCGTTTCCATTTTCTTGCCTTTTAATCCGTCCATTTTCACCAGACAGCAAAACTGCTGCTGGGAGATGTTTAAACTCAGAAAAACCAACTCAAAAAATCAAAAAACAGACTAAAACCAAAAAGAAACACATGGGAGAGCCTCTCTCTCCCAACTGCCAACTCACTTCCTGGATCGTACCAACTATCGGGCGTTCTCAAGGTGGTATGGCCGTAAGCGAAATCAGCTGCCAAAATTGGGCTATTTGAAAGTATAGAGCATTAGGGTAGTAAACTATATAAAGCTTACAGCACCTGGTATTCCCAGGCGGTCTCCCATCCAAGTACTAACCAGGCCCGACCTTGCTTTGCTTCCGAGATCAGACGAGTTCGGGCGTTCTCAAGGTGGTATGGCCGTAAGCAAAATCTGCTGGCAAAATTGGGCTCTTTGAAGAAGAAGAAAAAAAGAGACCCTTTCAGGCTTTCTGAAGAAATTCAGCAGCTATTTCAGACATTTTGAAGACAAAAAGACAGATTTTATGGATTTTGGAAAGATTTCATTGACTCTTTTTTTTTTTTTTTTAAACAATAAAGCTTACAGCACCTGGTATTCCCAGGCGGTCTCCCATCCAAGTACTAACCAAGCCCGACCTTGCTTAGCTTCCGAGATCAGACGAGTTCGGGCGTTCTCAAGGTGGTATGGCCGTAAGCGAAATCTGCTGCCAAAATTGGGCTATTTGAAAGTATAGAGCATTAGGGTAGTAAACTATATAAAGCTTACAGCACCTGGTATTCCCAGGCGGTCTCCCATCCAAGTACTAACCAGGCCCAACCTTGCTTAGCTTCCGAGATCAGACAAGTTCGGGCGTTCTCAAGGTGGTATGGCCGTAAGCGAAATCTGCTGCCAAAATTGGGCTATTTGAAAGTATAGAGCATTAGGGTAGTAAACTATATAAAGCTTACAGCACCTGGTATTCCCAGGCGGTCTCCCATCCAAGTACTAACCAGGCCCGACCTTGCTTAGCTTCCGAGATCAGACGAGTTCGGGCGTTCTCAAGGTGGCATGGCCGTAAGCGAAATCTGCTGCCAAAATTGGGCTATTTGAAAGTATAGAGCATTAGGGTAGTAAACTATATAAAGCTTACAGCACCTGGTATTCCCAGGCGGTCTCCCATCCAAGTACTAACCAGGCCCGACCTTGCTTAGCTTCCGAGATCAGACGAGTTCGGGCATTCTCAAGGTGGTATGGCCGTAAGCGAAATCTGCTGCCAAAATTGGGCTATTTGAAAGTATAGAGCATTAGGGTAGTAAACTATATAAAGCTTACAGCACCTGGTATTCCCAGGCGGTCTCCCATCCAAGTACTAACCAGGCCCGACCTTGCTTAGCTTCCGAGATCAGACGAGTTCGGGCGTTCTCAAGGTGGTATGGCCGTAAGCGAAATCTGCTGCCAAAATTGGGCTATTTGAAAGTATAGAGCATTAGGGTAGTAAACTATATAAAGCTTACAGCACCTGGTATTCCCAGGCGGTCTCCCATCCAAGTACTAACCAGGCCCGACCTTGCTT
>CM075863.1:11896659-11906659 GCA_038021265.1 Cyprinella venusta
CTATCCAACACTCACATCTTCCCATCACCTTTCTGCAATCCGGGCACTTTAAAGCATTACAGTCCCGCGCAAAATGTCCTTGTTCCTCACACCGGAAGCATTTGAATTCTGGGCAATCCTTAAACACGTGTCCCGGATTCATGCACAATCGACAGGTTTTAACCTGACGATCATGCATGATCCGGAAGTATTGTGTTCCTTCCTCTGTTTCAAATTTTGCGCTGTATGGTAGGGATATAATCTCTTTTGAGAATTTCACCCTTAGGTACCTCGTACCATCTGCTATTTCAGTGCCCGGATACATTCGTCTCCTGATGTCAGATATTGGTGTTACTCCCCATTTTGTTAATTTTTCTAAAATCTCAGAATCATTAATGTAAACAGGCAAATGCATAAAGGAAACCACACATTCTCTTACTTGCAGTTGTCTTATTCCACACAATTTTCCTTTTATCTTCAGCCCTTCTTCCAAGTTCTCACACTCATCTTTGTTTGTGAATGTTATTTCGTATTCCTTCCCATGTCTCGGTCTCACTGCCAGAATCTTTCCTTCTCCAATCCTTTCATTCACCGCTTTTATGATGTCCTCCGCTCCTGCATCTCTCAAATCCACAATATCCACAATCACCGTCGCCTCTCTAGCATAACACTTTTTAGAATCCATTCGTCCGTGTCCAACTCGTCGTCTTTTTTCCACTCCATTATCCGTTAGCCTTCGTTCTTCTCCTGCCGTTTCCATTTTCTTGCCTTTTAATCCGTCCATTTTCACCAGACAGCAAAACTGCTGCTGGGAGATGTTTAAACTCAGAAAAACCAACTCAAAAAAATCAAAAAACAGACTAAAACCAAAAAGAAACACATGGGAGAGCCTCTCTCTCCCAACTGCCAACTCACTTCCTGGATCGTACCAACTATCGGGCGTTCTCAAGGTGGTATGGCCGTAAGCAAAATCTGCTGGCAAAATTGGGCTCTTTGAAGGAGAAGAAAAAAAGAGACCCTTTCAGGCTTTCTGAAGAAATTCAGCAGCTATTTCAGACATTTTGAAGACAAAAAGACAGATTTTATGGATTTTGGAAAGATTTCATTGACTCTTTTTTTTTTTTTTTTAAACAATAAAGCTTACAGCACCTGGTATTCCTAGGCGGTCTCCCATCCAAGTATTAACCAGGCCCGACCTTGCTTAGCTTCCGAGATCAGACGAGTTCGGGCGTTCTCAAGGTGGTATGGCCGTAAGCGAAATCTGCTGCCAAAATTGGGCTATTTGAAAGTATAGAGCATTAGGGTAGTAAACTATATAAAGCTCACAGCACCTGGTATTCCCAGGCGGTCTCCCATCCAAGTACTAACCAGGCCCGACCTTGCTTAGCTTCCGAGATCAGACGAGTTCGGGCGTTCTCAAGGTGGTATGGCCGTAAGCGAAATCTGCTGCCAAAATTGGGCTATTTGAAAGTATAGAGCATTAGGGTAGTAAACTATATAAAGCTTACAGCACCTGGTATTCCCAGTCGGTCTGCCATCCAAGTACTAACCAGGCCCGACCTTGCTTAGCTTCCGAGATCAGACGAGTTCGGGCTTTCTCAAGGTGGTATGGCCGTAAGCGAAATCTGCTGCCAAAATTGGGCTATTTGAAAGTATAGAGCATTAGGGTAGTAAACTATATAAAGCTTACAGCACCTGGCATTCCCAGGCGGTCTCCCATCCAAGTACTAACCAGGCCCGATCTTGCTTAGCTTCCGAGATCAGACGAGTTCGGGCGTTCTCAAGGTGGTATGGCCGTAAGCGAAATCTGCTGCCAAAATTGGGCTATTTGAAAGTATAGAGCATTAGGGTAGTAAACTATATAAAGCTTACAGCACCTGGTATTCCCAGGCGGTCTCCCATCCAAGTACTAACCAGGCCCGACCTTGCTTAGCTTCCGAGATCAGACGAGTTCGGGCGTTCTTTTTTTTTTTTTTTTTTTTTTTTTTTTTTTTTTATTCAATAAAATACATTAAAATACATAGTAAAACAGATTTACATTTCATATAGAAGATACAGATTTCCATCGAAGATACATATTTTCTTACACAACTTCTCTGCAGTACATATCATTTACACAATATTCTCTACATCACATATCATTTACATAATTTTAGAAATTAATCTCTTCCTGGCAACTTCCACATTAAATCCTTTAAAACATCAAAGACTCTTGGGGTAAAAAATCTATAAAAAACATCCAACTTATTTTCACATTTAAAATACTCATACAATCTTTCAATATACAATTCGGTTTTTCTTTTAAAAACAATCCAAACATCCAACACGATTTTTTCCTTTTTTGCTATAATTCTTCTTTCCCATATTGCACTTTTCATTAACATCACACACAGATTAATAAACCTTTTGTTTTTACCCTTTCCTTCCATCCCAAACATCATCACTCTGTTCCATTCTACAATATTCTCTTTTAATTCCCCTCTTAACATTTTAATCAAACTTTCCCCCTTTTCCTTAAAATCATCCAATTGCCTACACTTTAAAAACAAGTGTAAGAAACTTTCATCTTCCATATTACACACCTTACATGTTTCAGTTAATTCCATGTGGATCTTTTTTAAAATAATGTCAGTAAAAATTGCTCTGTGTCTGAGTAAATATTCAAAGCTCTCCAATTTTGCGTCTATCATTTTACCTGTCATATTATTCCAAATATCCTCTTCATTTAGATTTTCGTATTTCTGTAGCCAGTACTCATTGGCTTTTGGTTTCCTAAAAACCCCATCTCTAAAAAAGCAGTAAAACATTTTCACAGTACATTCCTTAAAAGCACACAGTTTTTCCCCCAACCTTACATACACGTCTTTGCCTTGTTTCTCTTCTTCCATATCTTCTATTCTTTTAATCCACTCCTTGGGTATTGATTCTTTCATTATTTCATACTTATTTTGCAGTTCTCGTTCATTAAAATCCTCTTTTGCCACCTCCATTGTATCTATTATATACTGTAATGGTAGAAATCCCTCTTTAAATTCATATAAAATATCTCTAACTCTTGTGATCCCAACATCCCACCATTTCTTAAAAAAAATCACTTTCCCCTGATTTAAAATGCTGGTGTTTAAGAATAAAGGCTGGTTTAAAATGCTCTCTTGACCTTGAGGATTAAAATTAACAATAGTTAAAAATTTCCCCCAAGCGCTCATCAATTCTCTGTAAAAATCCGGCATTCCTTTCATCATCCAATTCTTAGTTTTCATCCATAAAATACTATCTCCCAAATTAAAATTCCCACATTTATTTAAAAAATATCCCATTGTCCTTTTCCATGCTGTTTTACTTTCCTCATCTAGATACTTTTTTATCACTTTAACTCTTAAACTATTTTTTCTTTGTTCAACATCTATCAGTCCCATCCCTCCCTTTCCTACTTCTCCTATTATAGTATAGTATGCAATTCTTGGAGGTTTTCCATCCCATATAAAATCTAAAAAACATTTTTTCAGCCTTTTTTCTACCCACATCGGCATAGAAGTCACATATAAAACATACCATAGCTTTGCTACCATTAAAACATTTATAATTAAAACTTTCCCTTTTAAACTTAAAGTCCTCTGTTTCCAAAATATTAATCTTCTTTCAATTCCTCCTAGTATTTCTTCCCACATTACTTCTTCAACATGTTTTTCATCTTTCCCTATTAAGACACCTAAAATCTTTATTTCCTTTGATTCTTTAAACTTGAAATCATTTGCTAAAACACCTGCCCTTCCAAATCTCATATACAGCGTTTTCTCTTCATTTATCTTGCTCCCTGATCCCCTACAAAATGTCTGTACCACTTCCATTGCTTTTTTAACACTCTTTATATCCTTAACCATTATCGTTGTATCATCTGCATATTGAAATATTTTATCATTTTCCCCACTTTCTTCAATATCAATCCCTCTTACTGCTTTATCTCTTTTAACAGCTAACCCTAAAGGTTCTGCAGCTAGTGAATATAAAAGTGCTGATAGTGGACATCCTTGTCTTATTGACCTAGATAATTTAAAACATTCTGTCAAAAAACCGTTACATTTTACTCTTGTTATTGCTCCTTTATATAAAATTTTAATCCATTTGATAAAACTTTCCCCAAACCCATACTCACTCAAAATTTCAAATAAATACTCATGTTCTACTCTATCAAAGGCCTTTTCAAAATCTAAACTAATAACATACCCATCCTTGTTTTTTTCTTTCATATATCTTATTCTATCTATTATACTTATTGTTGTGTCTGCTATATCCTTCCCTTTCACTCCATATACTTGATTTGTTTTGATTATGTTTGGCATTACCTCTTTCAATCTGTTGGCTAAAACTTTTGTTAAAATTTTCAAATCTGCATTCAGCATTGTAATTGGTCTATAATTTTTTAAATCTACTTTTTCTCCTTTTCTTTTATATATCAACTTAATTAATCCCATCCCCATTCTCTGATTCATTTCCTCTTTCTTAAAAATCTCTTCATATACTTCTTTTAAAACGTCTGTTAAAAAATCCTTAAAAGTTATATAAAATTCATTCCCTAACCCGTCAATACCAGGGCTTTTCCTTTTATTTAATTCACTTATTGCTCTTTTTATCTCTTCCTCTCTTATATCTAGATCACACTCCCTTTTGTCATCCTCTCCTACTTTGGTTTTTATTTGTTTCAATAATTCTCGTTTTTCTTCCTCTTTTACTCCTTCTGCTTTAAATAGCTTTTCATAATATGCTTGTATTGCTTTTAGTATCTCCTCATTTGTTTCCACCATCTCTCCATCTTCCCTTTGTATTCTTTTAATTGTTTGTGACATTCCCCTTCTTCTTTCCAAGTCAAAAAAGAACTTAGTACATTTCTCTCCTTCCACTGTATACTTTGCTTTACTTCTTAATTGTGCCCCATTATATTTTTCCTCTTCGATTTCTTTCAGTTTTCCCTCCATTTCTTTAATTCTTTGTATATCCTTTTCATCCATGTTCAATTCCTTTTCTAGTTGTTCTCGTATTTCCTTTTCCTTACTCTTTTTACATCTCTGAATAATCTCACAATATTTTATGCTAAACTTTTTGATTAAATACTTCACATTTTCCCACCAAATCCTTTTGTCTTCTCTATACATTCCATTTTCTTTTTCCTTTGTTATGATTTCTTGTACACTTAAGACATAGTCTTCGTTCTTTAAAATCCCTGTATTTAAAACCCACACTCCTGGCCCTCTTTTCACTGTCTCCCAATCAATTTGCATAAACATAGGCTTGTGATCACTTAAACTTGTTTCTTCATATCTTATTTTTTCTAAAAAGCCTTCAATATTCCGTGTACATAAAATAAAATCAATTCTCGTTTTACAAATAAAATTCCCCACAATTTGTCTTCTTGAAAATTCTTTTCTCTTTTCGTTTCTTTCCCTCCATACATCAATCAATTCATTTTCCTCCATTAGCCCTTTTAACACCTTTCTTCCTGTATCTGTCTTAAAAACCATTCCTTCAGCCATGTCCAGTTTACTAAAAACAACATTAAAATCCCCCATAATAACAATTTCCTTATATTTCCTTAAAAGATCCTTTAAACCATTAAAATATTCCCTCTTCTTAATCTCCTCCGGTGGTGCATGTACATTTACTACAAGTATTTTCCTCTCTTCATATTCCATTTCAAAACTTAAACATTTCCCCTCGTTATCCTTATATACAACTTTACATTTTATATCTCTATTTTCTCTTATTAGTACTGCAACTCCTCTTCCCAGTCTATCATCAGCGTTGTTGTATAAAATCTCTCCATTCCATTTTTTCCTTATTTCACTTATATGCAAGTCTTTCCAGTTAGTCTCTTGTAACATTATCACGTCTTCTCTTTTACACATTTCCTTCACTTTTTCAAATTTTTTCATGTCCATTAAACCTCTGGCATTAAAAGTAACCATTCTTAAAATCATAAAACAAAAAAAAGTTCTTAAAAAGACAATGCTAAAATCCATCTTCTCATTTCATCTCCACAGAGTCCTTTACCCGCTCCTCTCCATCCAGACATTTTTGCTCACCTTTTAAAGTCACTCTTTTCCTCGCTCTTTCCGTGTTTGGTTTTATCTGTAATGATCTTCTCCTTTTATTTGATACAGCTACATTGTCCTCTTCATTTTCCACTTCCTTGTCCTTTTCCTCGTTCTGCTCCAGACTTACATTTATGTCCATTTGTGTCACGTTTTCTTCCTCTTGTTGTGTTTGTTCCCCCTGTTTATTGTCATCGTCCATCCTTTCAGCATCCATTATTTGACTCATCTCGTTTCCTCTGTATTCTTTTTCTTGCTCATTTTCTGTGTCTCTTTCTAGCACCTGCCCGCTCACCTGCTCCTCTTCTTCCTCCGCCTCCTCCTCCTCCTCTTGCCCCGTCCCGCATTCACATCTTGTAAGCACCTCTCGACAATCCGGGCACTTAACAGCGTTGCAGTTCCTTGCAAAGTGGCCTTTCTCGTCACATTTAAAACACTTAAAATCTGGACAGTCTTTTACCACGTGGTCCGGGCTCATGCACAATCTACAGGTCTTCACCTGATGACTATGCATCACCCTGAAGTATTGTGGTCCTTCTTCTGTTTCCAGTTTAGTGCTGTATGGTAATGACGCCACCTCCCTTGGGAACCTTACTTTTAAAAATCGCGTGCCATCCTCCACATTTGTGCCCGGATAGACCCTTCTTTTAACCCCAGATACTGGGATTACTCCCCATTGTTCCAGTTTATTGAATATTTCCGCATCCTCTATGTAAGCCGGCAGGTGCATAAAAGAGACAACATAATCCCTGTTTTGGAGACTTTTAACCTCAAATGTCTTTCCTTTAATGTCCAGTCCATCTAATAATAATCCCGTATCTTCTTCCCGTTCAAGTGTGACCTCATATTGATTTGTTTGTTTGGGTCTTACCGCCAAAATCTTCCCTTCTCCGATCTTCTCCGCCACTGCTTTTATTATATCCATTGCTCTCAACTCTTTTTCATCTTTCAAATCCACCGTTATTGTCGCTTCCTTTTTGTACATCCTTTTCACTTTCTCCTTTCTCATTTCATTCCCTCGTTCTTGTCCATCTCTTTGTTGTTGGTCCGGTCCATGGTCGTTTCGCCTTCGTGGTACTGCCTCCATTGCAATGTTCGTTAACGTTTGTCCGTCCATAAAGAAAAACACGCAAAAAAATAAATAAAATCCCTCCCAAACACCGTTCGCTGTCGGGAGGATTTAGCTTCAACAAAAACTAACAAAAAAAAACACTGATTCTAACATAAAACAAACAAAAAAACACAAACACGTTTGGTGAGCCTTCCTCACCCACTGCAGCCAACTCACTTCCTGTAGCTCACTAGCACCAACTAGCGTTCTCAAGGTGGTATGGCCGTAAGCGAAATCTGCTGCCAAAATTGGGCTATTTGAAAGTATAGAGCATTAGGGTAGTAAACTATATAAAGCTTACAGCACCTGGTATTCCCAGGCGGTCTCCCATCCAAGTACTAACCAGGCCCGACCTTGCTTAGCTTCCAAGATCAGACGAGTTCGGGCGTTCTCAAGGTGGTATGGCCGTAAGCGAAATCTGCTGCCAAAATTGGGCTATTTGAAAGTATAGAGCATTAGGGTACACAGCAAAATTCCCAGTGTTAAATTAACACTCCTGGTGTACATGTAGGTCCATTTAACTCCAGGAGTGTTAATTTGGTCCTATATGTACACCAGGAGTGTTAATTTAACACTGGGAATTTTGCTGTGTAGTAAACTATATAAAGCTTACAGCACCTGGTATTCCCAGGCGGTCTCCCATCCAAGTACTAACCAGGCCCGACCTTGCTTAGCTTCCGAGATCAGACGAGTTCGGGCGTTCTCAAGGTGGTATGGCCGTAAGCGAAATCTGCTGGCAAAATTGGGCTATTTGAAAGTATAGAGCCTTAGGGTAGTAAACTATATAAAGCTTACAGCACCTGGTATTCCCAGGCGGTCTCCCATCCAAGTACTAACCAGGCCCGACCTTGCTTGGCTTCCGAGATCAGACGAGTTCGGGCGTTCTCAAGGTGGTATGGCCGTAAGCGAAATCTGCTGCCAAAATTGGGCTATTTGAAAGTATAGAGCATTAGGGTAGTAAACTATATAAAGCTTACAGCACCTGGTATTCCCAGGCGGTCTCCCATCCAAGTACTAACCAGGCCCGACCTTGCTTAGCTTCCGAGATCAGACGAGTTCGGGCGTTCTCAAGGTGGTATGGCCGTAAGCGAAATCTGCTGCCAAAATTGGGCTATTTGAAAGTATAGAGCATTAGGGTAGTAAACTATATAAAGCTTACAGCACCTGGTATTCCCAGGCGGTCTCCCATCCAAGTACTAACCAGGCCCGACCTTGCTTAGCTTCCGAGATCAGACGAGTTCGGGCGTTCTCAAGGTGGTATGGCCGTAAGCGAAATCTGCTGCCAAAATTGGGCTATTTGAAAGTATAGAGCATTAGGGTAGTAAACTATATAAAGCTTACAGCACCTGGTATTCCCAGGCGGTCTCCCATCCAATTACTAACCAGGCCCGACCTTGCTTAGCTTCCGAGATCAGACAAGTTCGGGCGTTCTCAAGGTGGTATGGCCGTAAGCGAAATCAGCTGCCAAAATTGGGCTATTTGAAAGTATAGAGCATTAGGGTAGTAAACTATATAAAGCTTACAGCACCTGGTATTCCCAGGCGGTCTCCCATCCAAGTACTAACCAGGCCCGACCTTGCTTTGCTTCCGAGATCAGACGAGTTCGGGCGTTCTTTTTTTTTTTTTTTTTTTTTTATTAAAACAAGAAGTTTTACATTAAAGGCATTATAAAGTACATTTTGTAAAATGCATTTCCAATAAAGAAAATACGCAATTACACTCTTCAAAATTAGTCGATAAATTTCAATACAGAAAACAAACAATTACCCTCTTCAAAATTAGTATTACATGTTAGTTCATTTCATTTTACATTGAATTCTTTCTTTACCATTCCCATAACATCAATTTTTTTACCTTCTTTTTTTTGTTCTACATATACACTTTCAGAAAAAAACATGTATTACTTCTAAAAATCCCCAACCACACTAAACAAAACAACGAAAGAAATCTACACGTATCTTAATCGTAATCTAAATCATCTTTTTTCCTGCAACAGTCCTTCTCATCTTCTGTTTTTTTAAAACAAGCTTTAAATTCGGAATTTTCTTATTCTTTAGCACATGCCCCTTTATATTCTGTTTTTTTAGTTCATTTTTGACAACATTTTCTCTTTCTTGGTTTCTTTGTCTTATACTAGTCACCTTTACAACTTTCACTAGGCCAAAGTTAGCAGTGAGCCATGGGTTATCACCTTGATCTTCACCGCACATTTGCTCAGTTTCATTCGTTGTTGCAATAGTCAATTCATGTGCCATTTTTCCATTCATTTCCCCCAAAAGTCCTTGTTTTATTCCCAATGATGTCTCTGTTCCTTCTTCCCTTTCTCCTTCCTCTTCATCCTCCTCCATTTCCTCCTGATTTTCCACATTAGTCTCTTTGTTCCCTCCATTTTCTTTCTCAGTTTCTCCAACATTTCCCAGTTCAGTTTCATTCAACATTTGCCCCCCTACATCCTCTGACTCTGAATTGTGTACTACATCCTGTTTCTCTATCCAACACTCACATCTTCCCATCACCTTTCTGCAATCCGGGCACTTTAAAGCATTACAGTCCCGCGCAAAATGTCCTTGTTCCTCACACCGGAAGCATTTGAATTCTGGGCAATCCTTAAACACGTGTCCCGGATTCATGCACAATCGACAGGTTTTAACCTGACGATCATGCATGATCCGGAAGTATTGTGTTCCTTCCTCTGTTTCAAATTTTGCGCTGTATGGTAGGGATATAATCTCTTTTGAGAATTTCACCCTTAGGTACCTCGTACCATCTGCTACTTCAGTGCCCGGATACATTCGTCTCCTGATGTCAGATATTGGTGTTACTC